>VWZP01003306.1:477017-513080 GCA_013396995.1 Dicaeum eximium | reverse complement strand
AAATATTTATGTAGTATCTCTCCTTATGGTTTTGAATACAAATGGCTTGATTGTGGTAAGTTTGATTTGTATTACCTTCCTAAAAAATGTGTTTGCTGCTGTCAGTTTTAAAGTGCTAAGCCTGCCTGTGCAGAGCTTAGTCACCTTCCCACCTCTCCGTGCGCCTTCCAAGGCTGAAAGTTACAGTTCTGCCTAATTCCAGCCCTGGACTGCACACCTGAAAGTTGATTTATAACTTTCTGTATTTTGCTATTCTGTAGCAGCGTTTTTAGTACATATGGACTAGAAACAGGCCAAAGAGCTAGACTGAGCTCCTACCTCACTCACAGTGCCAGAACTGCACCGTGAGTTTAACACGGCCGCGCGTGAACGAGGCGTGCTACGCTAAATACATTTTGTACACCCCACAAATCACCTCTCCTGAGGCCCAGCACTTCACCCCATACATCTGCACTTAAGATGTCCCTGTCAAGCTGGAAGGAGATGTACCTTGTGCCTCACTCCAAACCCGCAGCTCAGAAGGTTCCTCGAGCACGAGCACAGGTGATGGTGGCTGAGTTGGTGTCCATGGGGCTCGGACCCGGCCGCCCCCAGCACGGGCACACGGAGCGCTGGCTCTGCCGTGCTGTTATGGCAGACATCACTGGGTGGCACTGTTAGACAGTGTTTGTGTCCCTGCCAAGGTAAGGAATATCCTCACCTTGCCAATTTTTAGCAGCTGGCAGTGCAGCTGTGCAGCTTTTCCAAGGATGCTGTTGCAAACGGCAGCAACAGCAGCGCTGCTCTCCGACACCCCCATTCCCATTACACACCTGGGAAAAAACAGCACTTGCTCATCGAGGAAATGAAACCTGCTGCTTTGAAAATATTCTAGAAAGCAGTTTTGCTTTTTTTCCACCTTCGATAATGTAGGTGTAGAGTGTTAAACTTACAAGTCCTCAAATACAAAACAGTTATACTGAAGTTCCAACATGATTCCCTGTAATTGTTTTGTCAATGAAGTCAAGTGTCTCAACAACCTCAAAAGCTGATTTTGGTTACATGCACTAGTACTGTTAGAGATGCTCCCACTCTTACTCTGTCTGCACTCAAAAGTTCCATTTTGCCCAACCAAAGGAAACACTTAAATATTTTTTATTGCTCTGCTCTTTAAGATGCTGTCACAGGTTGCCCAGAAAAGCTGTGAATGCCCCATCCCTGGCAGTGTTCAAGGCCAGACTGGATGGGCCTTTGAGCAATGTGGTCTAGTGGAAGGTGTCCCTGCCCATGGCACAAGGGTTGGAACAAGATGATCTTTAAGGTCCCTTCCAACTTAAACCATTTTATGATTCTGCGATAATTCTTAAATAGAGGTGACTTATTTGCAATTAGAATGCTTTTAAAAATTATTTATGAGAGCAATGTTCTTTACAAGTTAGCTTATTTTCAAGTAATATACTCAGAACTGCAGTAAGATACTTACTGAAAGGTGGTAATGCTACTCCTGATGGTCCAAAATGTGTGGGCTAACAATTATCAGAAATTCTATGCAGGTTTTCCACCTCCAGCACAAATCATTAATGTAATACTACAGCATGTGGAAAACTAAAAGCCAGTGCCTTGATAATGACTACACAGCTTCAAATACAGTTATTTGGCTAAAAGTAGGCTTGACTCACACAAAAAAATTTCAATTCTACAAATATGTCTGAGGGTCAGAAGTTAACTAGTTAACTACTGCATTTCAGATTCCAGATGATACATTAATAACAATAGCTAAAAGCTTACTTAGAGCCATTAACTGTGTTCACATTATACAACTTCACAATCAAAACCAACAGCTCTGCAGAACAAAACATCTCTTACTTTTCCAAGTAATAGGATGGGAAGGAGGTTGAAAAATTATGCCAAGATATAACAATTTGACAGCTCACAGGTTTTTCAATGCTGTAACCTGTACAAGCAATTTGGAGAAGGCAAACACTGAATTCAGAGCTGCAGAAGCCTCATTACATAATGTCACTGAAGTGGGGTATTAAGAGATGTGAATGATGAGAGTGTGACAGCCTTGGTCATTTGAGGATTCCACCATAGCTCCCACAGATGTATACACTGGATATTACACATGGTATTCAGCTTCCATGGACAAAAATGGCAGCTTCTGGGTGACCTCCACAAAATCAGAACCCCATGTCTTGATACAACATAGAGAGGTTTGTTTTAAATTAAAAGAAAACTATGAACTTCCACACCAAACCTGCTAAGTCAATTAAAATGCAACCTTAATTCTAAAGGTAAACTGACCCTTAAAATCTGTTTTATTCTGGTTTTTACCTTCACTCAAAGAAACCAACCAACCAAAAAACCAAACACACAAAAAAACCTAAAACAACAAAATACCATTGCTTCAATAAGTTAAAACTTTAAGTCCTCCTACATATTATCTCCAAACTACTTGGCATCTACTTTTGAACAGTCGTGTCATACCATGAATTCAGGAGTCCAGACCAGCAGCTTTCATCTCAACACCAACATAAACTGCATTACATGACACAATGACTTCATTACCCAAAGCAGCTACAATGAAGAGCTGCCTTTAAAGCATGTTGAAAATATTCAGCCCTCTTGCTTTTCCTCTCCCAATTGACAAATGTTTATCTTCTGCCTTACACTGTTTTCAAGTTGGTTGACAAAATTGTCATCAAGGACAAAAGGGCCACTAGCACAAGTTTTTTAAAGAAACAAATATTTCAGATCTAACACAATATATACATTAAGGGTCTATTTTTAAAATAGACAGATGCATAAGGAGACACCTGTGTTTTGTCAGAAAGTTTAATTACCTGGTCTCCACACATTTTCAGGTCCCAGAAGGGGAATGCAGGCCTTTGCACCAATAAAAGATATGCTTTGGGCAGTTACATTTGTCTCTTCTCTCTTTCATTCTTTACCTCTTCTTGAAGATATAGGATAAAAGCCTGACTAAAAAAATTCTAAGAAGCTGCACGGTACACGGCTCATTATTCCCTTTATTTTAAGGTTCATAAAAACATCTGTTTCCTCACAGAGCAAAGGACTGGGCTGCACAGTATGACTGGCTGCAGAACGCACTCAGCTCCAAGCACACACTCATGGCCCAGGGAGATGAAGAGGAATTAACTGTTTTCCGTCCTCGGGATGCCTGCCAGAGAGAGTGCAAGGCATGCAACGCATTTCCAATTGCACTTGACTTAGAAGACCAGCATACAATAGCAATAAATGAAACTCCTACTGATGTGCTTACTTGGCGCTTCTCCCTCTCTCCCCCTGCAATTCTGAAAACAAGTAAATTAGAATCCAAGAGTGATAGAGCTCTGCTAATATTGATGGGAATTAATACATTCATTGAAGCAATTAGCAAGGTAAGAGACAAGAGTTAATCATGACTGGAAGTAAGAGAGCCTGAATACTGACTTTACCTTACACAAGTAAACCTTATTTTCAAGAGTTTAAAAGCAAGGCTTTTTTATGCTGACATTTATAAAATAATTTTTTTAAAGGAGATGCAGATCACTGTGTTAAGTGGTACAATCTACACAGCAGATTCTACCAACTTTCAGTCGGCAGACACCTTCCTTTTGCACAAGCTTTAACCACACAGGCATTCTGCAAACTGTGTCCCTTTTATCTCACCTCCCTTGGGCACGGGCTTTTATTAAAAGCACCGAACTGTTGCCAGCGTGCTGATTTAAACACCGCCACTAATTACACTGGAGACAGATGATTTCTTGTCGGGCAGACGGCCAGGGCAGGGTCCCCAGGGGGCAGCTCTGCGTCCCTGTCGGGCACCAGGGCTGGCCACTGCTGCTGCACACGGCTGGACTAAGTAGGTCAGCTGTCACCTGCGACCGGGTTCAAGCTTCTCACACAAGAGTACTCTATCAATCCTATCTCAGGATCAGTTTTCGACAGCTGAGACTGAAATCTTTTTGCCTTTAGAAAACCCCTGTGTATTTTTCAGCCAAGAAATCCACTTTCTTTGCCCCTTGGTTTTATACAGGAGCTGGAGGAGCCCTCCAGGTGCAGCCCTGACCACCTCTCCCCCTACCCACCTCTAGGCATCTGCTCTGCACAAGAATCAAGACACAAGAACACATCATTTCAAAGCAAACAAAAACTACCACACCCAGTATTTTCAAGTTTGAAAACACATCCTAACAATAAACATTTTTTTTTCCTCTAGATCGCTTTGTGCCTCAAAACGGAACCAAACTGGGGAGGGAAGTCATATTTGCTATTTCAAGTAACTGCCTAAATACTTCTCCATTTTATAAATATCTATACTCTTCTGATCCTGCCAGCAACAATAAATGTTATAACATAAATCAGAACAACAAATAGTTGTTGGTTGTTTTTTTTTAAAAAGCAACTCTCGAACTACTGTTTCCTCACCCATATTTCTGAAATGCACAGGTCACTGTAGGTATGTTATTTTAAAAAAAAAAACTTGTTTCTGTGTTTCAGCTACAGTTTTATCCCAAATGTGATTTATCATAACCAGCATCTCCAGAGCAAGCACTACCCTAAACTCGAGATTGCTGGACCACTGTGGGACAACAAACAGGAAGGTGGATTGGAATTCAAATGTTCTGGCACTCAGGCACGTGAATCAAGGATAGAGTTAGAAAAGTTCAGTAACTGCCCAGCTGCTGCTCCAGCCCTGCCATGATGCAAATCAAAAATCATTCTGGAGTGCCCAAGTGCTGCTTTTGCTGAGTGGCCACTGTGTCACTGCTCAGCTCTGCTACCTGGGCTCGAGGCTGCAACAATGCAAACATCAAATGCAGAAATCGGTATCCCATACCATTTACGGGGAGAGAATCATTCTTAGAAAAAATAAAATGTCCATGGATTTGCCCACTCCAAATCCTTATCTGCAAAACAGGACAAGGTGGCTTATCCTTCCTCATCAGGTACTTGTACTTTACCTGAAAATTAGGTCCATATACACCTCTTGTCAAATAAATATTACTTATCATGAATAGGAAAAAAAAAATTCTTCCTCATATAAAAAAAAAATATAGGTGGCAAACAGCTACATATGGGCTTCATGTACACTCGCTCCCTCTAATGACTATCTAATCATTGGATATGCAAAATGAGAGATGCTGAGTATCCAAGAGGACCAAGACACAATAAAACACATATTCCCCTTTGCCATGCTTGCAACTGAAGGTACATTTATTGTCAGAACGAAACTTTCAAGTGCCATCCACTTGGAAAACAAGGAAATTAAAATATCTTCTCTCTCCCGTTTGCTTCAAATAGCTTTTAAGTTCCACTTGAAAAGAAATACAAAAGAGTCTTCAGGACAGAAAAGAGTGGGTGGACAGTTTAAAAATTCAAGACCAAACCTGCAACAAGAGTATTTCTTCAGGCAGTAAGAAGCAGGTAAGATACTACATCTTTGCACATATTCACTTATATAAAAGGCATTTTAAAAGCTATCTCATCTGTAGTAAGGGGGTTTTCCCTTCTTGCCATGCCAGCAGGAGACTGCTGTGCAGATGAGATGATGTCACCTCCTGGAATCCCCCTCAAGCCCTGCCAGCTCAGTCCTCCCAGTAACAGAGATACTGGCTATAAATAGTTATCTGGTGAAAACAAGGCTAGCTAGGCAATTGTGAGGAAAACAAGAAATGACAAAGACCTAAAAAAACCCCAAAAACCCCATTTTTAAAAAGACACCATTCACCTCTGAACATCAATAGTTAAAATTCTTATGAAGAGAACCTTTGGGAGAACACCTTTGCCACATGATAACTCTACAAAATCTGTGATCTAAATTTGCCACTGTTCCTAAAATGATCCCAGAAAGAGAAGCAATATGAACATATACAAGGTTATATTCACATAAATGTACTTCTGTCATACAAATCTGCTATTCAGAACCATCTCTAACAAACAGGGATATTGCATTCTGAGAGACATCACTCTATGCTTCAGAACCTTGAAACACAAAGCTGGAGACTGAAAAGCCTCGTTTAGGTGAGTGCTGTACTGTTTTCTCAGCATGGCATAAATTTCAAACACTAGCTCTGCATGTCTTAAAGAGTATTTCAAAAGTTCTACAGAACTGTAAACGTGGGAAGACTTCTCTCAAAACATATAAAGTTTTAGTAATTCAGAAAGCCTGGAAGACATTCTGCAGAAGTACATAGAATTACAGGTTTAAAAGCCCTGCTCTGCAACTGTTTTGGTGATTACAAATTGTTGCTAAATACATGATATTCAAAGAGGGACTGAAAGTAAACACCGTTCCCAAAGGATTTCAGCAAACTTCTACCAGGCAGGGCGTCAGATTTCTAAGACATAAGACATACAAAGATATACACTGAAAACACAGCATCTCAAGCATTAAATCAGTGTATCAAGGCATGTGACATTTAAGTAGTATATTTACATCCTGTGAAAGTAGCAGGCACTGCTGGTGCATACAAGCCTATCAGATGATAAGTAACACATGCCTTTCACCTAAGGTGAGAAGTGTTCAGAGTGATTTAGGGGGATTTTCACAAGTGCTGGTGTGCAGAAACCCATGCAGAGCTCTGCCTAAGCTGGCAAAAGAAATGTGGTCTCATTTTAGTGCCACAAGCCTATGTCAGGTGTATATAAAATATTTTTGAAGCCTGAATTAACTATTTCACTGAGAACTATTACTTCAGGTTTTCAGGGAGGTCAAGTTCATCTCTGACACCATTTGATATTACACCTGCCAAATCCCTTGATGAAATACCTGCTGCACCTTGTGAAAGCAGAAAGTGTCATAAAGAACTAAGAGAATAGACTACCATAAACCAATTGTCTTAGCAAAGAATTGGCAAAATAAGCCAAATGAATTAATGAGTTAGCTTAAGAGCACAGTGTCAGGGTAGTAAAAATATCCTCTTCAGTGCTGTACTGACTAAAGGAAACAGCTGTCTAAATATTTGAGTTTTTTCTGAAAAAACATTACTATACTATGGCAAACAGTGAAGCTAATACTTTCACACAGTGAAGAAAAAAGAAGTGACCAGAAGCAAAGGGAACCCTCACAGTGATGTTAACTAATTAACAAAGCTATTTGCACTGGAGAAAAACTGCATGAGAAACTTCTGTAGGTATTCTGTCAAGGAAGGAAATGAAATTAAAACAGACTAGGCTAATGCAAGCTGCTAAATGATGGTGTCAGTTCAAGTGAAACCAGCCTCACTGCTGACAAAGTGCACTGGAAGAGCTCATTAGAAGAGGATCTCAATGACTGCCACAAAACAGATCTAAGCCTACCTGTGAAAATCTTTACATTATTAATTTTACTCTGAGCAATGAAATGGAATTCCAGTGAAATCCTGGAACATGCTAAAGAGGCAACTACGTCAAGTGCTGTATCTCAGATCTGGAGCTGAGATACAGAGAGCCCAATAAAGAGAAGATGTGGGGATTAAGATGAGTCTTCATTTCATGCCAGAAGTCCTGCAGTGTGAATTCCACCAAGTCCAGCTGCCAAAGAGACAAGGTTTTCCAAGCAAATGCTCCTTTCTCCACAAAAAGCACCTGAGTAAGGAATTACCAGCAGCAGCATAGAAATTACACTGTGCTAAAATAAAATAGTCATCTCCTGTAAATTATCCAGAACATGTCCCTTCCATACCTGACATTTTAATTTGACTTCCCTGAGAATGAAATGGCAAATGGTCTCAATGTTGGAAGTCTATGTTTTGGGTTTGTATGCTTTCATTTGAGTAAAATAAAATAACAGAGGTAGGAATTTCATGTTTGTAGCACTGGGACAACCCCTTACGAAGTGACCAACTTACACAAATATTGGAGTTTTAAAATTTTAGCCCCTGCAAATTACATAATCAGAGTATAATGATTGAGTATAATGATTGAGTATAAACATAATTTCACTTTTATGCACTTCCCTCCCCCCAAGAATAAACTTATTTCATGGAAGGCTCAGACTAATCTTCCCCTCTCAATTTACCAAAATAAGCATTCTTCTCATTTGCAATAACACCTAAATTGAAAGCAATTTCCCTGAGCTTGAAAGCCAATCTCAAGCATGCCTCAAACCAGAAGCTCCATACCTTCTATAAGAACTAATAATTTCCTTTTCCCCAAAAAAGTCTCATTCCTCCATTTTTGTGCAAGAGTCTAGATACTCATTTCAAAATACCCTATTTAAAAAGCAAAAGAGTCATTGGGATCTGTAGGATCTCTCACTCATCAGTGCCAGCAGCCCCTACTACAAGTCACATCAAAAGGCAAGTAAACCATTTCTCCAAATCCAGTGCTCTGTGCAGCTGAATAGATAAGGAAAAACGGATACAACAGGAAAAAACATTCTGACTCTAGCTACAACCTAATACTTCTCCAAACACAGTAGTTAATGCTGTCAGGCTGGCTGTAAATGAGAAGTCCTGCCCAACAGAGGGCAGAGGAAGGATTGCTTTTCCCTGTACCACAGGGCTGGGGAACATGCCCAGGACTCAGGTAGTCACTGCTGCAGAGACTCCCAGGCTGCTTCTCAGGGCATTAGCTCAGGTACAAGAACCAATTTAGCTCTTGTAGAACAGAGTCTCCTGTAGGCAAATGTACCCAGCTGAGCAGCTAACCCTGTGTTGACTCAGATGCATACACTACAGCCTGCTTTGTTATTTTACCTGCTTCTGGGCTGGCTAGTGACAGCCCCTGGCAATCAGCCGAGCTCTTCTTCCCAACTTGAGAGGTGGAACTCACCCTTGAAACACCGCAGAGCAGAAGTGAGGCACGAAGAACCTTCCCACTCCAAGAACCACATGCTATAATAAGCCATAAATTTTGAATAGTAAAAATTAGACATGGACTAGAAAAAGCTGAGAAACCCTGACTAATACCAGCCCCTGCACACTCTGCCATCTTTAGACCATCTCTACCACACACAGCGTAATTTCTGTGCTGAAGCACTGCAGGCAGCTACAGGAACAGAAGCAGATATCCCTGGCTGCATCAGTGGAGCTCTAAGGCTGAGCTAACAGGCTCTCAGCAGGGTTAACTCACTGCTCTGCTGCTTTTAGAGTCCAGCTATCACCTCCATTTCCATGTGGTACACCACGGCTAGGGGACCAAGGGTGTTCCCTGCTTAAGCCAGCTTTTATTTGTGCATTTTTGCAATGGTGTCAGTGTTTCATCTAGCTCTTGTAAATCTCTGGAGTGTTTTTTTCAGCCTGTGAAACATATTTGGAATTGGAAAATTTCAATGTTGTGTAATCTAAAGCTCCACCAAAGCAAATTAAAATAATTTAATTTCGTTTCAGTAGAAATGAAGACTACAGAATAGTTCATCTGTATCTTTCTTATACCATCTTTTTGTATTATTGGAGATTCAGACCTTCTCAAACTTTTTCGTTTTCTAGGCTAAAAAACCTCAAAGCCTTCACATATTCCCTAAAGGTTGAGTTTTTCAAACCTAGTGTCCAAGCCTTGTTGGTGCCATTGAGACCTTGTGCCTTTATCTACCACATCCTCCTTTAACTGTAAGTCTAAACCAGAGGCTGAAAGTACACTGCTAAGTACAGAAGAATAATTATCTCCTCTGCCGTTTATCTGACATGTTTCATCACTTACACAGGCCTAATGAAATCTCAGTGTAATGCACACCACCCCTGACAAGTTCAGTTTGCAAAGCCACTGTGATTCTTGGGTCCTTCCTGGCCAGCATGCTGCCTAGCCCATTTATAGCTGTGCATTTGATTTCTCCTAAGCATAACACTTTACAGTTGTCTTTATTAAATTTCACCTCATTGATTTCAAACCATTTTTCCAATTCATCACATGAAATTCTAAATCTGTCCTCCTAACTGTTTATAATCCCTTCCCGCTTCATCTTCCAAAAATACTCAAATTATCCTCTTTGACAGCGATAAATGGATGATGAATACTGAGAATATCGACTAGTAAACAACTTAAGCCAGCCTCCTCCAGGAATTAACTTAATAGTCTGAGAGCAAACAACCGAGCCTAGCTCAACATTTCAGACTGATTTCTCAGTGGACTGAAGCATTGCCTGTCATCATCCAGGCATTCAAAAGAAATCATTTCTCTGGCATCTGCTTTAACCAAACTAATGTTATCTCATTTCTGTGAATGCTTCTTTCACCATTTGCAGACAGAATTTAAATGCTAACATTTAGTCTGGCGGTCAGAGTTTGAACAGGGCCTATTTCTACAATCATATACCTATTTATTGTCCTAAAGAACATTATCGTTGCCAAAGTATGTAATTAAGCAGGAACCAAAAAAATACCTCAAAAAGGAAGTCACTATTTAAGGAATGAATCTAGCTACACGAGCTGGAGACACCTTGCCAAGTTTTCAGACATAAGACAACACTTCCAAAACCATGTGCTCCCCTAAGCAGGGAAAAAACAATAACCACCCACCCTCCCCAAGCACATAAAAGACACAGATAATAAAGGTATACTAAATGATCCATGTGCTTCAAATGAAGCAGAAACACACCTATGTAGGTTAGAAGATGATTCAACTGGCTGAGAACCTATCTCATGTTTGCAAAGGTATACAAAAATAACACTTACTGTTGAAATCCCAAAAGAGCAACAATTCTTCAGCCAGAAAACTATACAAGCTTTGGCTTTGTCAACAGAGATCAAAATAATTTTATTTAATTAAAGACCTACATCTTCAATTTCAATCACAGAACCTTGGAGAAAAAGCCATATAAACAAACTACAGTTTAATCTATCAAAATTCTGTATCATCAGCAGTCAACTGTAACATTATACAGATTGCTTCAGCAGGAGAAGTGCCAGGCTTTTCAGGAGCTATCCTTATCTTCCTGTTGCTCTGTTTGGCACACAAATGCTCAGTTCTTCCTTCCAATGCCCATTATTGGCACCATTTCTTCACTCTACAACCCCTTAGATTTGCTTCTGGGTTTAAAACAAGACGATAATGAATAATATCCCTTCTCATGGCTCAAAACCTGATCTGTGAATTCCCTCACATGCTGAATTTTACACATGGGACACACCCAAGCACCTCTTCTTGAATCAGGAGAGCTGGTGGGGAGCCCAGGTGCAGGTGCCTCCTGCAGCCCACCCAGGATGCAGCAGCTCTGGCCAGGGCGAGGCTGCACAGCACCCAGGCATCCTGCCAGACACCACGCACCAGCTTCCTCCTGCTGCAAAACACCACAGAGGAGAGCCTGGAGGAGGGAAAAATATGCCAGCCCTAATTTCTCATCCTGAGACAGAGTCATGGTGTAACTGAAATGGTGTTTGTGAGCTTGGGGAGCTACCTTATCCCAACACTTTGGATGAGTCCAGGCACAATTCATCCCCTCATTCTCCCACCTTACCACTAAACCTTCTCTGTAGTTTTGGAGACTGCCCAAAGAAGCCTCTCCAAAATTGAAAACCTAACTTACAAGTCACATCAGTGTTTTTAACAGTTTTTATATATATATAGTGTTGTAATTTTGTAGTTTGAAGAAAAGCAAAAGCTTTGCATTTCTTTTTCCTGTTTCATGCACGACTGACCAAGGGAGAACAGTAATGTATCTGTTACATTCTAAAAGGAGGCATACATGTATAAAATAAATACTGTTCCTTAGGGGAGCAATTAAATCCTTAATTATTCATGCAAAAAGATAAATGCACATTTCTCACACTTCAGTCATATATGTTTTTTCTACAAATTAAATACCAAAAAGTACAAGGATCACCTACTACTAACTAATGAAGGTCATCCACACTTCATTTCCTGTGAGTAAGGTAAAATAAAGCAGTATTTGATAATTCACAATATCATGTATCATAATAAAAGTAAGCTTTTTCATGAATGCACTTGGGAGTTCTTCAAAATGCAGAACAAATAAGCACAGTCACACATGTTCACAAATTTGCTTCAAAAGGATGTTTTAAGTCATGTGAATCTTGCCACTGACAAGTTAAACACAAAATAATGATAAAACAGGAAACACATGAACACTAGTCTTCCTTTTCAATGGTTTCTATTTTGTATCACTATGCTTCTGTTTAACAAGGTTTGGAAGTCCACTTGCAAAAAAAAGAAAAAACCATCTAACAAAAGAAGGCTTAGAGTTTAAATAAATTTTCTATTCTCAGTTTCTAGAAACTTCATTTTAATTGTTAACAAGTAGCCACCTCAGCAACCACAAAAATTCCAAGAGCACTGCTTCTTCTTGTCAACCACTAATTTCATTAATTATTCAGATTTTATTTATTTTACTTTTAAGGTGAGAGACAACATTTATACAGAATGAGCAGCAAACAGCCGTACGAAAAGAAATGAAATCCCATTTTTTGGATCAAGCCAAAGTTTTCATTTGTTACATGCTTCATGCCAAGGCTCCCTCAGGCTGGAGGGAGAGCCAGAGCTTTACACCCGAGTTGTTAAACACACATAGTAAAAATTTATCAAGGAGAAGGCTTTCACAAATGTGCAACTAATAATATCCAAAACTGCTCTGAGAGCACGTTAGCATCTTCATTAATCTGAAAGGCTAAATGTTCAACAGGTCAGGTAGCTGAATACCCTCAAGAAAATACCCAGCAAGAGGCTCCTGCTGTGCTGCCAACAGAACCACACACCACTGTCACTGTCCTGCTCACCCCTGGGGCACAGAACCTTCAGCTTGACACCTCCTGGCACAATTCCCCAAGGAAAAGGCACTGCCATCACTGCACTGCTGGTGAGCCACGTGCCTGTTACACTGCATGGGAGCATCCCTAACTTTTACTTCCACACCAGAGTTACAGCCACAGCTCGAGAAGACACGAAGCCATGTACCAAGAAACACAGGGTACTTCCAAATCTGTGACTCGAGCAGATATCTTCACAATTAAATGGAAAACAAGTGAGGAAATCTACTGAGGCATCATCCACACAACCCAGGTGTGGGAAATATTTCTGCCTTCTGACTTCATGCCCATGAATACCAGGCACCAGAGCATGGTGTCCAGAGGAGGGTGGGAGATGCCTGGGAGCAGTTGGACAATACTCAACAGCCACTGCACCATCCCTGAAGGAGCTTTCCCCCACTGCCAGACTGGAAGGAAGCACAGGTATGCCAAAGAAGGTTGCCATGCATCCTCCAGCCTTTCAAAAGTTTTAAGCTTTTCATGCTAGTTTGGAAGGTTACCGTATGTTGTACATATAACTGATGCTACATTAGCATGGGATAAATTTGTTTCTGTTTTTGTTTCTGTTTTGCGGTTAGCAGACTCCAATGGATCTTTAAACAATTCCATACAGAAATAAGGAGTAAGACCTTTTATCCATCAGATTCATGTCTTCCAAACTTTATATATAAATGTCAGAAAACACAGCTAATATACTACCCCAAGGAAACCTGTCAGACTTTAGAACATTATGTGAAATATATTCATACTGCACCTGTAGACATTCAAGTACTGTAATTATTTTTTCAGAACTTTAAAGGACAGAGGCAGTGAGTAAAATCATAGAATATGCTAAGTTGGAAGGGACCCATCAGGATCATCAAGTCCAACTCCTGGCCATGCACAGAACACCTGAAGAATCACATCATTTGCTTAAGAGCATTGTCCAAACATCCTTGAACTCAGACAGGCTTGCTGCAGCAACCCCCTCCCTGGGCAGCCTTTTCCAGTGTAGATTCTGTATTAAAAAAAAAAAAGACGATCCTAATAAGGCACAAATGATCAGGCCTAATGTAACTTCTGTTCAGCCTGGATTATTTGGTCCCAAAAAAGAGAGAGATGCAAAAAAGATCAACCCGGAAGCCTAGGTCTATAATCTTCCATGCTCTAACCACTAAGTCAGGATGTCCAGGATTACAGAAAACTCCTACAAACACAGGGCCCAAATAATTCACCCCTCAATGGGCAGCAAAGTCTTCCCCAGGGAGGGTGGAAATCACTGCAGAAGGTCAACAGGCAAAGGTCTGGCCAGAGGCTCAGCTTTCTCCACTATGAACAGAGAACACCACTGCGATTTCCAGCTGGGTGAAATTCAGCTGACCATGGACAGTGACAGGGTTGCTATTAGTTTCCAAATATCAGTCAAAGAAGCGTGTCTGATTAATTCAATTTTGCAGCCCTTTAAGTGATTTTAGAGGCAGCTGCGTGTCTCAAGTTATCGGATTAAAAAAACACCATAAAACCTCACATGTTCCCACCCATAAATATGGATTTGAATCTATTTACAGAGGCTTCATTCTCAGTGTTGCACTCATAAACAGTAAGGATTATATTTTAAAGTCACAAGAGCCTATGCTCTGAACACAGCTAGAAAAAATTCTGCTACAGCACTGGTAATGAGATTTGCAAGGATATCTCCCTACACCTGGACAAATGTTCCAGTGCAAGGGCAGCTCTGCATCCATTCAGGAGTTTCCACTATAGGAAAAGATTTCTGTATGAATCCAAAATGTATAGAATGTTCTGTTTAAAAGGCAGTACAGCAAGTCTACTTCCTCCTTCGCTGATTTTAAGAATGCACATGACTTTTTTGTTACACTTCATCTTTGGAGTATATAAGAGTTCATATACTGCATGTAGTCATTTAAAAAGCTGAAATGCTCAACCCAATGAAGCCTTTTTTAATAAGTTACTGCAGTTTTTCAAATATGCAAAAGTCAACAAAAAGGGACAAGCACATCCATAGCTGTACTTGATAATTTTCAGATGTGCTATCATGTTTTACAGAATGGTCTTTGTTCTACAAAATGGTCTTAGTGTTCATTTTAGAACAGATATTTAACAGTGACTTTAGTTAGTTATTCCAGTTAGTTATTTAGTTGGTTAAATAGTTAGACTTGTGCCTTGCATCACAGATGAAATCATTCTAAGTTTTAGCAATCAGCTAATGAGCCTTACACTGGGAAGCAAAAAGCAGAAGACCCTCAGCTTCCCTCCTCCTTCTACAGAAAGAAAAACATTTCAAACTGGCACAGAGGCTTTTAAGAATCCTACACCATGCAGAGGATCACAGGGCCTTCCTAACATGAGGTGAGAGTCTCCTGCTCTGTATTATGTTACAGGGATCATGGCAACAGCACCAGAAATGCTGAAGCTACTCTGTCTGGATGGTGGGAGACTCCAGAAGGAATCAGGCCACGAGCAGAGTCCTGCTCTCACATGGAGGGGAGCAACAACCAAGAGACCCTTGGCAAGCAGAGGTTACTGCTATTCAGTAGCTAGGAAACCCTGGGCAATCACCCTCCCTCCCTCCCTCCCCAGAAAGATAGGTGGCAGCAGAATTCATTTAAAACTTACATTGTATCAATTGTAAAACCAAAAGCATTTCAGAGATCAAGAGAAAGCAGATGTCAGGGATTTTCCTACCATTTTATATCACCGAGTTAAAGCAAAAGGATGACAAAGTTTAAAAAGAACTGCAACTTTTATATTAATCAGCAAGACATCATAAGATGAATAAGACCTGGCACCAGTACCAAAAATACATCATTAAGTTACTAAACCAGCATTTTGCACTTGGCTTTAGGCAAGACCCTGAGAAAACAGGTCATCCTCTAGGCTTTGCAAGAAAATTTCAAGGGTTGTACCTCCCTCACAGACAGTACACTATGCCTCTTAATTATCTTTCAGCTGACCATGGAACAGAAAATGAGACATCAGCAGGAAAAAGCATTTTAGTCCAACTCCACTTATACAAGACAACTAAATATCAAACTCCAGCCCCTTGCAGATGTTTACAAAAGCACTACACTGAAATTGTTCTTCTAATCCTTCTGAGCGCATTCAAATTTTTTAGGTATTGGTAATAACTTCCATAAAACACCAAATTACATAATTCTGGAAAAACACCTACCCTTTTAAGAACAGAAAAACTAAAAGGGAAAACTTGGTCTTTGGATTTAAGATTCCTACTACATTTAATTAGCCTTGGTCTCAAGACCACCCATATATGATTTTGTGATTTATTTGAGAACTTCACCACCACAGACAAGTAAACTCCTGCTGGCCTCTTGAACTAATCTAAAACTAAATACTTTCTTTTCATAGAACTTAGTGAAGACCACTTACCAGCAGCCATTTACAGAAACTGTTTAGGTTAACAGAGATAAGGCAAACAGTATTTACCAGTCTTTAAGTGAATTTACTCAGCCCTCTGTAAACTGTTTGGCTTATCTGATACATTTAGAAAGGACTGACTGCCAGAGAGCACCACAGCCAATGTCTGGAGTCATTGGCTCTTCAGCCATACTGCAAACCTGCATCAGCAAGAAAAAAAAAAAATTAAGAAAAGCAGTAGGGGGAAAGAGATAAATGGCTGCACTTGTCACTTCAGTCAGCTGGCTCAGGCACAACCTCAGGCACAAGCTTGTCACCCTTCCCCAGAGAGGTTTTCTTGCACCAAGTCCAGGTGAGCCACAGAGGCTGTGCTAAGCCACCCGTCCTTGTGACTCCTGCACAGGCAGAGCAGCCAAACCACTGCCTCTTGCAGATCTGCAACCACCTGACAGCATTCACTGGTTCCTGTATTAGTTGAATTAAAAGCAAAACAGTCTTGGTACAGCTGAAGCAAGTACTTTATTAGACAAGATTGGAGAGTGGTCCATTTTTGCTCATGTCCAGTCCAGTATGGGGAGGATTAGGAGCACTCCAGTATGAAATACTGAAAAAGTTCTATAAACATCCATAAATATCCCCTTCAGCTTCTTTTCAGCTAATTGAGTTTAAATGGAAAGCTGTTTTCTGTAAAAAAGTTAAAAGTGGCATATATATAAAAGGAATCCCAACTTAGACCTACACAAGCTGTCTTTTTTACTTCTACATGCAAATATTCCCATAAGGATGATTCACCTGACAGTGCACCTCAGCTAGAGAAGTGCTGTAAGAATATAATTTTCTCCTCTTTTGCAGTGACCAAAATGGAAGTAGTCTCTCACATAATATTTGATCTGATTTTCTGTACTTCCTAGAATCGGGTATTTTTCTAAAAGCTTTCTGGCACCAGATCTCAAAGAACACCAACCTTTCAACACACTTTATTTTCATTGTCTTTGGGATCACGTCACTAATCGACACAGTTCAGTAAAAAGAAAAAAGTGGAGGGAGGCTGGGAAGAGGCAAGGGACAAAAGTGGAAGGAAACAAAGTGGGACAGGGTCTCCTCTCCAGACACCACCACCACTCCCCCTGCAAGCCATCATCTCTAACCCACAGAACGAGCTGTTCTGCAAACACACAGGACAAATCCTGGTCCTTCTTTTCATTAAATGCACAAGTCAAGTCATAAGCCTTTATGAACACCAATGTCAACTTCTACTTGAAATGCAAAACCTCTTTTTTAATTATGGCCACCTGATCAAGGTAAAAAACATGAACAATTATTTCTTAGTAGCCCTCCCCCTAATGCTGTAAACTTATGATGCTTTTCATTTTTAGGAACAATTTCTCTGAGAAGTTGCAAGCAATTTATTCGCTATATACAGCTCTTCTATTAATTCCACACAGATTTTCTTGGGGGAGAAAAACCACCACAGAAGATTCAGATCTTAAATAATAATCACTTTGCCTTAGGAAGGTATGTATTAGAGAAAATAAAACCTTTCTAAAATTTTAAGAGGCTTTTCAGAGAGTAGTTGTCTTAATTAATCACTGCTATATAAAAACAAATTACTGCAAACTATAGTGGAATCCAAGTAATTGTCAAGGGTTGGGATAATCTGTATTTGGTTGAGTGCCCATGAACATCCTCCAGGTCTGAGGATAAAACAGAGTGTACACTGCTCTGGTATAAGATACAACAAAGCCTTTGGAGAGTTAAGTGACAGCACATCTGAGTCACTGTCTGAATGAGACATTTTGGCCTTTCACACACTTCCCACTGCCAGAGATTCTGGATTTCAGTGAAGTTATATCAGCGAGAAGACGAATCAAAAAGCAACAGACTCCTAAACTTGTCTTGCTGTAAACTTTTAAATATTATTCTGCAGGCAGATCCACTACATTCCATCTGTAACAATTCAAGTAAAGTTAATAAAGGTAACAAATATTCAATTTTAAAAAGAGACAAAAAGGGGAAGCTATGACTCCTGTAGGGAAGATGAAGAAGAGATTTGCTACTGAAAACACAACAACTGACTATATTTGGAGTCAAAGCTTCACAGTAACAATTCATACTCTCATTTAAAGATTAAACCTTGCTTCCGTTCTGGAATCCTGGTTATGGAGATCACATTTCCTAAACCTGAGGGGAGGTTGCAGGGAATACACTCTAAGTTAAGAAAAAGACAAAACTGTACAAGGAGAACACACATATATGCATGCCAAATCCAATGCTTTCACCACGCAGGTAATAACAAGTGGCACTATTTTGAGAGCAAAATTGAAGTAACAGATTAGGGCACTAGATTCCAAATGAGAAGAATAAAATGCCATTTGTGACTTTGCTGCTGGGATTTTGGAAGACTTATTGTAAGGAAAATAAAAGTCAGCATCAGATTATATTCTGCACAAAGAGAAACATGATTCGTAACAAGTCTTCCTGGCTGTTTTACAAGGCATAGGAGTGAACAAAACCAAAAGGGAAGTAAAAGGAATACCACTGACATCACTGCACTTTTCTCCTGGGAAAACTAGTGGGCTTGCTTCCACTATTCTTTAAGAAAACCTTGAGGTAGTTTATGTACATCAGCATACAAAAGGCAACCTTTAGGGGAGGGGACTGTACACCTAAAAGGAAAAAAAAAAGCCAGCAAAATTGGAAATTCTCAAAAAGAGATTAAAAAACCTGTTACAGCCTGTTAGGGAAGACAGACTGCACAGCCCAACAGGGCAGGGCACATCAGTCAGCCAGGCATGAAAGAGAAACCCTCAGTTCTGAAGGAAGACAAAAAGCTACACGGCCACACATCCACACATGAGGGCATGGTTTTCTAACAGCATTTGTTTTCACTTCTTGTTCTTACATCATCCTCTTTTCGCAAAGAACATGAACTGAATTAACAACAACCAGCATCTGCAATGTGAGGCCTGAACTATTTCCTTTTCCATAGGAAGAGGGGCAAGCAAAAAACAAAGGGACTTCACTTTTGGTGCAAGTTACATGAAACCACCCAGGTTTAAACAGACTATAGACTGCATGAGAAAAGGAAAGGTCAAACATAAATGTTTTACACAGGTGCACTGAGCATAAGATCTAGGATCACCCTTCATCCCAGCAGGAAAAAGGAGGACTTTATTCCACAATTTCAGTCTAGCAATAAAGCAAAAACCCATATCCACTTGCTGTGGCTATTGCACTCACGCCAGGAAAGCAAAACCACTTACAACAGCCTCATCTTAGAGCTCTAGGCACCAGCATAAAAAATTCTACAAGATCTCCAGCAAGGAGTAACCCAGGTTTCTTTGACTATCACTGAGTGGGCACATTCCCTCATGCCTCCTGCACAGGCAACAGATGCCTGGCACTCCAGTTACAGGAGAACACCGTCTCTTAGTGCCACCCAATCCTCTCCGTTTCATGCCCTGGACTCAGTCCAGGTATGCCCAGTTTAGAATATGAGATTCAATTAAATCAGTCTCTAGTCATGCTTTAGAAGGTTTTCTGTGAACTTTGCCCATCAGACAGGAAATACTACAGCTGTAATTATTCTGGGATACGTATCAAGATCTGAAACAAGAAGTAAGAGTAGTATCTACAAAGAACTGGCTTTTTTAGCCAAGCATGGCACCAACTGGTCACAGCTCTTGCACACAACAGAAACAAAACATATCAGACCAACAGGTCTTGCCCTGAAACTCCTCCCCATCTCACACCTACAGAAAGTAACATGGATGGGTACTTTTTTATAGGTTGGTCCTGGCCATTTGACGTGTCCTTCCAAACAGAGGCTTTTCCAGCAAATCTGTTCCAGGATTTATTCCCCTGCTGCTCAATTCCATTCGCTGGATCCATGAAGAAGGTTTAGACTCTTGACAGACAACCACCTAAACCAGAATTTGTCAGCTTCAGTACACATTAGAGTGTTTGGTTTTGGCCTGTGAAAAGCTCCAAACTTTGCTCTTTTCTCCTGTTTTATTTCACCAGGATATTTTCTAAGTGTCCACATGGCAGATAAAGAAGTTTACATTTTATTCATTTTTGCCAAGCACCTTAGATAAAAACCAAACAAACCCCATATGAGATTAGGAGACAAATGAGGATGTAAACTTGAAAGGCCAAAATATATAAGACAGCTACAGTGTGTGTGTGTGTATGTGTACATAAGAAGCCTTACTGTAATCACGGTATTGTAAATATTTCAAGTACCCTGATTACAGAAGTTGATGACATGCATTCCAGTCATCACTATTTTCTTGGTACATGACATTAAACAGTCCATATTAAAGCATGTTTTATAGCAGTTAGGCCACCAATGCAAGAAAACAGCCTTTTTTTAATGGAGACTCTAAATTTGCTTATAAAGGGAAAGAAGAAAAAAAGTCAACTACAGATGCATAATTTTTTCTACGATCTTTGTTGATTTGGGGAGAGGGGTTTGTGTTTCTTAGGTTTGGCAATTTTTTTTTTTTAATAATCAAAAGGCATTCATTTTGGTTAAGTCAGGAATTAGAGTTAGCAACCTGCAACCTAAGGCTCTTGCTAGATAGAAAACAGGCAAAAAGTCTTCTAAAGCTTCTGAGTCTTTTCAGTACATAGCACAAAGTCTTAAATGCTTTTGCCTCTGCAACACCTGCCTGGCGACACAGCTACCCACAGCATTTCCCCATATGAATGGGAAGTTAAATGATACAGAGGAAACTGGGGGGGTTTCAAGAAGAAAGCTTTCAACACTCACCTTTGCCTTATGGAGTGGTTCTGGTTCACATATTCCTCTCCTGCTGGAGTGCCAGTGAACCAGAAAGAGGCACACTTACACAAGCAGAAGATGCTGTCCTGTCAGAAACTAACGAGCAGCACGCCTTGTATTTACTATCCAATAGCAAACATCCAGGCTTTTTCTATCTCCAGTTCTACAGAAAAGTTTAGGAGCACCTGCTGATCTCAGGAAGATGTTTGTAGGATATTACAGTCCTGCTGTGTACAAACACATTGCCTATATGGACCATTTTTCTGATCATTTCTGTGAAGAGAAATCAGACTTTTGGCAGACTTCTACAGTGCTGCAGATATACACAAACATGAATAAATAACTAACTTTACTCTCTGGGTCATTTATCATACTCAGCAGTTCTCACTACTGAAGGTTAATACTCCTTTCTCCTTTGAATTACTTAAATGTGTAGATGCTGAAGCAGAAAACAAAGGCAATTCAAACTCCTTTTGTGACTTTTCCCTAGCTCTAAGCAGCATCCTTCCTGATGGTTTTTGTATACTGATCTGGTAATAAATTCAGGCTGTTGCTTTCCCAGCTTCCTACAACACAGAGTATTTCAGCCTGTTCCTTCCTAGGTCCCTACTATGCTGAAACTTACAGAAGACTCCCCTTACTTAGAATACATCTGATAAAGCTTAGCAGGTACTCATCAAGAAATATGATTTTTGCATATCCAGAAAGTGAAGGGGGAATCAACAAAAAGGACAAAAAAACTCCCAACACACTGCTTTCAACAAGGACTCCAGCAGTTAAATAGCTGCCATGTATTATTTCCATGTTTATAGATTATTATACTCTAAAATGCTCTTTTAGACTTTTTTAAAAATGTCGTTTTTCTAGAAGACTGATGCACAGGTGGAGGAAAGACCACTTCAAAACAAACTGTTTTCACCACAATAATCCATGGTAAAGGATTAACATAAAATCAAGCAAAAATAATTCACTTTGTAGTTAAAATATAGTTGTGGAAGGATTTTGTAGCATTCTCTAGCTACACAGGTAATCTAATCTCTCCATTGATTCAGCTGCTCTGCACATTAGAAAAAGCATTATTACTGCCACCAGTTATCTTTGAATAAAGATAAAACCTGCCTTTTTAAAACCAAAAACTGTTTCTGCTGAACCTTCAGGAAGGCAGCTGAAATCCTGGCCCTGCATCACAGCACAGAAAGAATCCACTGCCCTCCCACAGCACTTTTTTGAGAATCATGATGGAACCAGGGTTTAGTTTTGTCAGTTTTGTTATATTTAAGCTTCATTTTTGCCTGAATTCATATGAAACCATAGTAATTTGTTAGTATTTGATGATAAAATTATTAGAAGCAGCTTGCATCATCTGTTCAGATAAAGCTATGGCACAAACTGAAGTCACTTCTAATCTTGTTCAACTTAACAGAGCATCAAGATACAGTAGATTCCCAACAACAAATCCCAGCACCACGTATCTTCTATCAGAAATAAAGACACATTTTAATATGTATATATTAACCATTCCTCCATAGTCAAATATCTTCTTATTAATATAACCTATAGAAACAACTTCTGGTGACTTAAAACTGCGAGAGGTGCCCAGTGAGCCAAAAAAGCCTTCTCTTTGCATGGCTGTAGCTGAGCAGGAGATGATGACATAATCACTTCTAGAGAAATGTCCTGCAGCACAACGAGGCAGAGATCTCTGAAAAGCCATTCATGCTTCAGGTAGGTGAACACCTGCTCCTAACAGCACCTGCAGCTTGTTGGGCTTTCCCATCTGCTCTTCATTTCCATGTATTCAAAGCACCTTGTCAGCTCCTTTGTTGAGTTTAGTTGCCACATATCATGACATGGAAAGATGTTGCTATGTTAAACCTATCTCTTTTTTTTAGATTTTTTTTTTTTAGTACATTTGAGGTGAATCTTTGACACTACCCACCTTTGGGCAACCAGTAAGTTCTCCAGAACTGCATTTTTCTAATTAAATCAAAGATTATAAAATTAAGTCAAAGGCCCTAGCAAGCCCTCTCCCCAGTTATTGTTCAGTGTGTTGCAAAGACAGTAAATGCATTAAATGCATTTAAACTTCTTTCATAGGGATGTATGTTTGCCCTAGATTTTAATTTATGTTATGATTTACACTACACCAAGACAATTCATGCTTTAAATTACAGTATCTTTTTCCTCAAATGTATCTAATCAACTGAGCAACCCTGGAAGCTACACTTCCAAAACAAAACATTACCTCCATTATCCAGATTACTTACCCATGAAGGTGATGCCACCTACAGAACTTGTTCAAAACTTCAAGTATGGTTGCTCTACTAACTTTTCTGAAGCAGTCAGCATAATTTTGTCATACTCTGAACTTTTCCAGATGCTTATTTTCATTTTCTGTTACCCACATCAAGAGATTCCCTTACCTCAGGTTTGATTTTAGATTTACACATGCAAGATTCAGGTATTTCCTAGTCAGGTTCAAAGGGCAACATTCACCCTCATAAGGAAACAAATAAACATGAGAAAGCAGCAAAGAAAAACATGCCAGAGAGTGTCAGAGCTGAAAGACAATTGCCATCCCTTTCAATTTCAACTGTCATGCCTCTACGAAAAAAATCAGATGAACCAAGAACTAGGGAAAGATAACTACTTCCTTCCAGTAATTAGAAAATGGACCTGATAGTCATATAAGAAACACTGGCAGTAACTATGGAAGATTTCTATAAAAGCTTTCTTTCCCTTTTTCTTACAGTTGTCCAAAGCAAAGGATGGTGGTCATACTATCTGTCCTCCTTTCAAGCTATGCCAAACTCCAGAGCAGCACATGCTCAGGAGATTCTGAAACTTCTCAAGAGTGACCTGTGCAAATATTTTGCCAGCAACACTACTAGCTACATATGGATGAAATAACTCAAATATATATATATATATGTGTATATATATATATATATATATGTATATATCTTCTTAATGCAACATATCCTGCTGCTATGCTAAGATAATTAATTACATGGTGGACCCTCAATCCCAAAAAGCATTCTTCCTGTAGAACGCCTTATTAGCAAATATAACTTTGCATTTTTAAGGGAGATTTCTGTATTTCATGTTTGGTCAAAGGTCTCTGAATTAATCAAATGTTTTAATTATCCCCTGAAGAGAGTTGAGTACAAGGTGATCACAGAAGGACTGAGGTTGAAAGAGGACTCTGTTTGTCAGCTGCTCCAACCAACACCTGTGCTCAAGCAGGGCCAGCTAGAGTTGGCCCCATCAAGTTGGCTTTTGAATGACTCCAAAGATGGAATTCCACAACCTCTCTGGGCAACCTGGGCTAGTGTTTGAAAAGCAGAAACTCACTCACTGTCAGAGCTGTCAGTCAGTGCCCGCAGTTACCTCTTGTCCTGTCACTGGGCACTACTGAAGAGAGCTTGGCTGCCCCTTCTCCATCTCCTACAACCAGCTTTTATACACCCAGATATGGCCCCTCTGAGCCTTGTCCTCTCCACACTTAGTGGCCCCAGCTCTCCTGGATCTCCTCAAATGAAAGATGTCCCAGTTCCAGGGCCATCTCTGTGCACTAGCACTGAACTTGTTCCAGTATGTTCATGTTTTTCTCATACTGGGGAGACCAGAACTGAATCCAGCACTTCAGGTATGGCCTCACCAGTGCTGAGGAGAGGATTCACCTCTGTCAACCTGCTGGCAACAATCCTCCTTATGCAGCCCAGAAGGCTCTTGGCAAATTTTCTAAGACGACCCATAAAAACCTCTGTCTCCACAAATCAAGGGGTAAAGACAAAGAGTCTAACACACTTTGAGAAGCCATAGCAACTGGATTATAACCAACAAGACATCTGCAGAGTAACTTGCTGATGGGCAGTACTTCTGAGATTAGCCAAGGTTATACAAATAACCTACAGCAAAATGCTGTCTGTTACAACAGAATACCAGATGTGAGATTAATAGTGTACAGAAAATTCACATGCATTTAAGACTTCTGTTAATGACAGCGCTATCCCTCATCTTCTCTGTGGTAAACAAACAGTATTTACACGTGAGCTAAGTGTCACCTGAGATTCAGAGCTCCAGGGAAGGAACAGTACCTTGTTAAAAGGATAAAAGTATGCTATTCCTTAATGTACAAGCTATCTGTATGTATAAATTAACTTTTCTGTACTTTCACATGTCACACAGAGACTGTGAATATGGACCAATTACTGAGAGCCCAGCAAAGTGGCACAAAGATGACTTATGTGACCGAGTCATCTCCATTAGGATGAAAGGCTGAGAGAGCTGGGGCTGAACCAGATGATCTCCAGAAGTGCCTCCCAGCCTGAACTATTCTGGGCTTCTCTGAAGCTGTCACAGCTTCTGCTTTTTCATTGAGAGTGACTGAGAAAGGTACTTTGACACATCATTCATAAAAATTATGGATACACTATTTTTCCAGTGAAGTGGAAAGCAGAAGATTAAATTATAAAGGGGGGGAAAAAAACCAAAAACCAAATCAAACCATACCTGATGAGGTAGTCAACAGCCCAGAAGCTAAAACTGATCTCTCAACTGAAATGAGTGCAGGTTCTTCCCCTTCTGTAGCATAAGTATGGGATTTTTTTGAGTTCACTTCTTTCCTCCAACTACCAAAAGTAACCTTTTCTCAGGATACTCCAAACACAGCATCTTAAAATAATTTTCCCCTCCTTCTTACTGATAATATAAGGACAGATTAAAAGTTGTTATGGTTAACAGAAGCTATAAGCACTTGATCTCAGCATTTTTTTTTTTTTTTAATATGCAGAAAGTTTATTCTCCGATAATCTAAACCAAACTTAGGGGTATACACAGAGTGTATGACTAACTAAAAATTTCACCAACTGCCTTTGCCAGTTCTCTGCTTGTTGACATTCAAGTTGCCCAGAAGCTACCAGCCCTGCTGCACAGGCACCTCCAGGATACTCACCTGAGCCAACAGGGCTCGTGAGGCAAAGCAGTACCAGAACAGCTCTCTGCTTTGGATTTCTAAACTACCTTAGCTCTAAATTCCCTGAGTAACACTTCACTGCACTGAACACACCCCCTTGCCCACTGTGCTCCTCATTCCTTCTTCCCAAACTCTCCATCAGTAGTCCCCACACACCATGTTATGGCATTGGGCTCCCCTCTAGTAATCACAGACACCACCACTTGGGTGACACAGGAGAGCAGGTTTCTCAGAGAAGTAAATAATGCTCCCACACCTGTCTGGTATGTACACCTTTAGTACTACCTGTGTGATTTTAAGAGTTACTCTACTATATCCAAGAAATAAGTTAAACAGATTTTATTGAAGGTGACCCAAAAGCTTTCATTACTGAAAAAAACTTCTTTGTAAAGGGACACAGAAAGAAAATATATACATAAAGTCTTCTTCTTGTTTTTCCAACAATAAAGAACACCCACATGCACATACACAGAAAACATTTTAGACCACACTTCTGAAGAGACAGCAACAGCAAGGCAAACTTCCTTGGCAAACCAGCCACCTACAAACAGACAAGTTCATCCTCACTTGGTAAATGAACATTGCAAAGTTGAAAGGCACTTAGCTCACTCTGAAACTAAGTGCTAATGCTGTAAAAGATCAGATATAACAAAGTAGTTTAAACCAAAGAAAAACCATGCACTGAAAAAGGAAGGCCAAAATAAGAAATCTTAGGATGACAACTTGATTCACAGTTTACTCAAGTTAATGAAAGACTTCTACTCCCACAGATTTCAGCGGGTTATGAAACAGGTCCTGCAGGAAGCATTCCAAGTCACAAACAGCAATGCTGTATTTTGATACGTAATTGCCACCACTGCCTATGAAGAAATCCCTGGTGTAAAACAGAACAAATACAATAATCTCGCTTTCTCATTTTAAAAATGGCATGAAAGAAACAACAAAAGAAAGTTATTGAAGAGAACTAGATTGTTCCCAGCTGTTGTCATAAAATACTACAGCTGTTCATGTCATTGCAGCTAATGACCAGTTGCACTTTTTTAAAGATTGTAACACAGTATGACCATTGTAATCTACATCAAATTGAAACTTGGCAAGCATCATGGAAAAAAGACTAAGAAATTTTTTAAATCCTGTTTGATTTTGTTTTTTAATTTCTGTTCATAGGTTGGTTTTGAGTGTTTTGGGGGGATAGGAAGGGATTTTGTATAAATGGTTCTTCATTCAAATTGCCAATTATGTTAAACTACTTAAAAATCATGCTAAATAACAGGTATTAAATTATCCAAATTGTCTTTTCCAGTAATAAAAAGAGAATTCAACTAATAAATCCTGGGTTGTTTTTGAAAAGAGGTGTGCTGACTAAAAGTCTCAAGTTCAAAGATGATGATGAAACATCTTTTCTCTGGAGCCAAGAACAGGGTAGGCATCACCATCTAGAAGCTTTTAATTCTTTTGTTAACTGAGCTATACATGAACCAAATCAGATTTTTTCATAAAGATTCAAGTACACAAAGAAAAGGATAGAGGATCAAAGAAAATGATAAAAAGAAAAACTCACATATATATACACGATAGATGCAGAAAGAATTTTCAGATACAACTCTCTCTAATGAAGCACTACTCCTTGACATATGGAGAAAAAGCTAGAGGAAAGCATGTGTTCCCACATAAAATCTCCACAGAACCTGAAACATACTACTTCCAGTAATTTCATGTAATTCCTCAAGAAAATGAGAGTATAGGTTCCTCTCTAGCAATGTCCTCCCCTCCAAGATCACCCATACAGACCTACAGACCAGAAACAAATCACAACCGTGCACTGCTTTTTATCTTCCCTATGGTTATCAAGAAAATAATTCATTAAGAAAACTAGAAGTCATTTTACCATTTTCTCTGCTTCAAGACACAAAAACACTGCCAGAGAAATTCCAAATACTTGAAAGAAGATGACCTAAGCATACATCTTCGTGGCAGCAGACTGGGACTCCGTAGCAAGTAACAAATGCAGCTGCAACAAAAAACCTGTGACAATGAAGCCTCCTTACCCAAAGAAAGAAATACTTGCTAAATGCATACTTACAACCAAACTTAGCAACAGATAACAAGTTAGAAGCTGAGCCTCTTTTCCTCACTTTGGGACATATATCTAGACTGCAAAGGATTTGTTCCCAAATGATGGTTACTTCAAAACATGAACAACCCTGAAACTTTATGCAACCACACAGTTACTCATCTGTCACTATCAGCAAATTAAAAAAACAAAAAAGTAACATCGTAAACTCTACCTTCAAAGACGCTCAGAAAAGCCTAAATTAAAAATAAAAATCAAATCAGACACTACACAAGGCCAAAACTCTGTAGTTTGGATGCTATTAATTAAGCCTATTGAACAACACCCAGAGAGACTGTTGTAAGACTCTCTGTAGCATCACATCTGCATAAGCCATTATCAACACATGTTATTTTCACCATTCCAATCAGAAGTTCAAAGTGCACTTCCTTTCTTATGGCAACATTGTACAAAAAGATCAAGTCTGCAAAATTAGGAAGTGTAAGACAAACAGTGTAGCAGAAGTTGCTCTATAGCAATTCTGGGGTTTTTCTTCCTTTGTTCCAGCAGCTCTACATTGTGGAAACGTCAAGATAATCCAAAGTATTTTGGCCAACACAACAGCAATGTGATGCAATAACATGCCTAAGCTGAATGCTTCTAAAATAAAGGATGGAGAAAAAGAATATAGGGTAGAATATTGTTATGCCAGAACCTGTCTCCATCACAACATGTTTAATCACATTACAGCACTTTTTAATTTTGAAAGCTTGATTTTATTAACCCAGATATGCCTATCTGAAAGATGAAAAAATAGCTGCTGCCTTTTTCAAAGATTTTACACAACCCTTTTTTAGCATGGTTTTTCCCTTTCTTTTCCACAAAGGTTTGGTACAGTCTCCATACAGACTCGGTTCTGCACTTTCTAAGCCTAAAGTTTAAGGTGGGGGTTTTAAAATTCACTCATCTGTGTTGAACCTCAGGATTCTTCTCAAGCATCAGCAACTTCACCAAGTGTTATCTTTCATTGCTAACTAACCTCCATGTCTGATTATGAAAGCACCACCTCCCTTCCAAGTTAACCAAGAACACGCTGCCCATGCTGGCTTTGCAAACCACACGAGTTGAAACCACCAGTCACACTATCAGTGTTCAACACAAACTGCTAAGAAACCTGCAAGCAGCAGCTGAGCTGCAGAATAGAGACATCCTGTGACAAGCTGGGTAGAGCAGCACACTGACAGTGCAGCTATTCACTGAAAAGAAAGCTACAGCCAGCAGCTGGCTGCTGAGTTACAACACAAGTCTGAGAAGAGGCAGAATATACTTCCCCTATAGTTCTCCCAGGCTTCCCCAGGCACCTACAGATGAACCAAAAGGAAAGATACAGTGTTCTGTGAACCTCTTCTATTGAATATGTGCACCCAAATCTACCAGGCAGCATTCAGGCTGCTCATCATATTTATCAATAAGCAAATAAGCAGAAAAGCAATAAGGAAATAGGAGTTTTTATAAATGTAGGACAGGAATAGACAGGAAAAGGGCATTTTGAAACATGAGAGGGAGAAAGCATTAAAAACCCAACTTTTAAAGGAAGCTTGTCCTTTTAAAAGGAGCTGCAACAGACATTCAGCACAGCTTTTAATTACAAGTAGAAGGAAGTTTGAGTTATTGACAGTTTTCAAATGAAATGTTTTCAAAAACTGGTTAAATACATCCTAAAGTGAAAGGGTACTGTCTACAACTTAGACACAAGCAACCCAAGACACACCAGAACTAACTTCTAATTAAAACCACCATTTTTAATGTGTGCTGCCTTTACACTCTGCTTCTCTTCCTCTCCAGCTCCAAACATAGATGGTGTTAGTTGACAATTAGCTGGAGATGATTCTGGCATCCTAAATCCATCCTAAATAAGACAGTCATGTTCTTCTCATTCAACAGTGTTGCTGTATAAAACACACGTAGATGACTGTCAAGGAGATTCTACTCTGGAGGTGTTATCTCAACAGCAGCAGCTTTCTGGGGGAAGAGTAAATAGAGTAAGAATTAGTTCTGATTTTTACCTTCAAAAGAATGATTTACCACCACAGCACCTACTGCCTTCCTCATTTTCCACATATGATCTCCAGTCTCTTCCTTCATCCAGTAATGCATACTTAGGTTGCACATGCAGTATAATGGTTTTCAAAACTGGGATATTACTTCCCACCATTACTGAGTAGATATAAAATTATCTTTTATGGGGGAAAGTCAAGGTAAATGATTATGAGAAGAGGAAATTATTTGAGTGTTCAGCTGAAGAACCACTGTGCAATCATAGCCTGTATTTGATTCATGAAACCACATACAAAAGAATATAAGAAGGCACCTTTTCATGAAGATGATTTGAAGTGGCTTTTACTTCAGAAACTTGTGGCTTCTTTTATGGCATGCTTACAGTAAGTGTTAAGCAGTATCTCTCCATCTTAAAATACTTTTAAGGAAGTACTTTTTTCCACATTCCTTGAAGCTATGAAGAAGAAACTAGTCCCCACTATAAACTGCTTCAACATCACTGAGAAGCCTAAGATGAATTAATATTCACACTTAAATGGAGTACCAAATTTAACTTATAGTCCTGCTTTTCTACTGTAAGTAGGGGCCACTCAGCAAAATAGAAGAAACTGGAAAAAAAAACTGGGAAGATTAGTTGGGAGTACCCAAACTACAAGTACTTATTTATGGACATTACCCAAAATTACTTTTGATAGAAGATCCCTTCAGAAATACCAGACAGAAAACACTGCTGAGTTCTAGAAGCCTAGAACTACACAAAGATAATTTAAAATATCAAGTTATATAATCAAAGGTAAATATATTTTGCACGTGATTCCTGCCACAACCTGCACTGAAATGCAAGCATACCCATGCAACAACTATCATTTCTTGGGATACATGTGATTCAATTTGGGTATGGATAACAGAGAGAAAACAACTGTTCTCTTCAACATCCCCCTATAGAAAATTACCTCAACTGGCTCATATTTTCCAATTAAGTTAAATACTGATATCATCCAGTATGTACTCCTCTTTCAAGATTACCAACAGTGGTATTGAAAGCACCAGCTCCTTAGTGAGGCTCAGTCAAAAAGAGCAGGCAACAGAAGGCAGCTTTAGCCAGCATGGAATTCAGAAGCATACAAAAGCTTTTTAACACACAAACAAGGCAATTTTGTGCCTCACTTCATATCAGTCCTACGACTCAGCACACTCAGCAAGCCACTCTCATCATAAAGAGCATGAGAAAAGCCTCCCACCTATGCAGTGCAGCAATAACTCTGTAAGAAAGGCACCCTTCAACATGTGCACAATTTTCCCCCTATGCCTATACAGCAAAAGACTTGTTTCACTAAAGGGCTTATTTACAAAATGATCTTAATGACTAAGAGGCTCAGTGAGTTCATAAATCAAAACAAATCACCAGCTTTATTACACATAGTCAAAGACTGTACTTTGGTTTTGTTTAAGTTCCTCAGCACCACATTCATAATCCCTCACGAGTGTTACACACGTACCACGTACACACACAGGTTTGCACAATGTAAAACACACAGACTGCAACACCTGAGTGCCATCCAGTTGGTAAAACCTACTGCTCTTACAGTATTAACTTTGTTTTGACATGAGGTAAGAACAAACCAGTTACATACATAAAAAAACTATAACACAGCAACCTTGTTTTCTTTCCTGATCAACCATAATAGCTCTTCAAGTATATTCAACTGTTTTCTGCTCTTAGGTGCCTCTCCCACAGCTTCTTTCATAAAGGTACCAGGAGATTTGCAACTATGGAGTTACTAAAACTGAGGTGGATGTACACCTGTTCGTTCAAATGAATGTATAAGTGGATAGGGAAGAGAATCAATCCCCAGCTGTAGCAGTGCCACCTTTCTGGCACAGCTGTGGGTGGATTCTCTAGTTAATAGTACACCTTGAACCCAGATGCAGTCTTCCTCAGAAACAAGCAGTATACTCCTAAGTACTGCAACAATAAATTAATTAATAGTCAGCTTTCCTGTGCCAACAGGAACAGCTACAAAGCAATTCCTTTTTCCTCATGAGACAATCTTCAGCACCCTCAAAAGAGAGGCACATCATCCTTTACTGTATTAGACAGTTATAACTATTTAAGTCACCCTGGTCCTTGCCATAAACGAGCAACACTCAAATTTACACCAAAATATACATCAAATCCACCATCATTACAGACATTCACGTCAACACAATTGCTCAAAAACCATTGAAGCACTTGCAGGACACATCTATGCTGGAAAAATTGAACTCAATTCAGAGGGAGACAGAGGCAGGCTTCTGCAATTCCCCAATGCTGGATTCCAGCCTGGAGCACAAGCCTTTGGTGAATAGACACAAGTCTCCCTGGACTAATGGGAATTAGCAATGAAGTTTAGAGTTTCCATTATTGACAGCAATTTTACCTCTCACAAATCTGAAATTAACACTGATGGTGACATATCGATCGTGAGCTGGCATTCGTATTATATTACAAACAACTGTCAGCCTGCACTTTAGGAGAGCACTAACAGTGACACAGTTTGAAATTCAGAGACAGCAGAGAGTGGTGTCTGGTTTTATTGTGTGTTGTCAATTGCTGATATAACCGTATTATTTCATTAAAACTCCAATTCCAATTAAAACAAACAAACAAACAAAAAAAACCACACAAAAGCATACAACCATCTGACCTGCCTAGAAAAAAAAATCAAAACAATTCATTGTACCTTACTGCAAGATTTTCAAGAAATACTGACTTCACTTTTTGTACGTCTACTCCAGTTGACTTTCCAAGTTTTTATTTAGGATTACTATGCTTTAGTGCAGTATTCCTCAGAGGCACTAATGCAACACTAAATACGTAGAGGAGGTCATGTAACACGATACATGGCTTTTCCTTCTCCACGGGTGGGGTTCAAATCTTGCTAATGTCAGAGTGAGCAAAAGCTGTTGACATCAGGCAGCTGAGCCATGTGAAATGAGCTCCTACCCTCAGTCCAGTTTTTCCTGGACAGGTATTCCTACCCTCACAAGAACAACCAAGCCCACAGTCTGGCTGGCAAGTCCCAAGAGTTAGAAGCAGCATGGATAAGGAATAGCTTCCTCAGTCCTGAAGAAAGACACTAACTTTTAAGACAGCTCTGTTCAAGTGAAAGCTGCACCATACCACTAACAAATAGGCAAGGAATTTCAATTAATAAGTACATCAAGTCAGCACCTCCTACAACAGTATGCTGTCCTGAGCCTTGATCCCACAAACTTCTGAATGCACCTGAATATACAGTTTATGTATTTGCAGCCAACAGACCTAAGTGTTGCTCCTCTACACTGTGACAAAATCCAGAGTAAAGATGAATTGTGTAATTTGCATCACAACATATATAACATCTTAAGGAGAGCACCAGGGTAAAATGAAAGTACCCCTCAAACCATAACTGCATTCTCTGGATTAATTTTACTTTTTTCTTTAGCTCAACAAAACAGATGGTTTTGTCAACTTTAACTGGAACTAATTTCCTTCTGGAAACTTACCGTTACACACAAACTTGAATTTCATCTTTACGCTTCTCATCGTATGACAGCGTAAGATATGCATAACAAAGCCAGAAAACCAAGACGTTAAAAACATTAGGGGCTCCCAAGCCTTTTCCCCCTCATCCCAAAAACATGCTTTATTTTTGAGTCAAATCAGTTTAAGTACAGTTCAGACAATACAAAAAGCAAAGAAAAATGAGTGCAATATTAAATCCTAGCCTATGGAAACACTCCATTTCCTTGTATATTTGAGCTTTTTAAGCACGAGAAGCAAAAAAACAAAACCGAACCCACAGCAACCCCCTGAAGAAGCAGCTCTCAGCCACAAGCAATTTGCACAAAGCTGCTGGAACTGTAATCCCCCCAAGCCCGTCCCACTGTTACGTAACAGTGCCAAGCCAGGATTTTTCACCAGCCAGCTCAGAGTTACTGTTAGTAGGAAACATTTCCTCTCACACACCAGCAATAGAGAGGGTTGGAAAAAAAATCAACAAAACATAATAACATCAAACAAAAAAAAATCCCACACAGGCAAGCAGAGGGGAAAATTTAATCCAGAGACTACATCCATGTTAAAGGCATTTCCTTTAAGTAAGGTTTCATATGATTTTCTAACTTAGAAGAACTTAACTAACTTGCTTTCTCAGGTTACACCTTACCAGTGTTAGAGTATCTGTCTTTTCTCTCTAAAATAACAAGACTTGAACTACTTATATAGGCGCTCACAATGTACCTTTTTATTTAATTACTCTTTATTAATTTAACATCGCAAGCCCATTTCAGCTGTTCATCTCAAGAGGGTACAAATCACATCCTATATGACAAAAACAACAAAGTGATCTTTCCTTTATGACCACCGGTTGTTTTCTTGATTTCTTTAACGTCCACATGAAGGCAGTGTCAAGTGCCTATGATGCAGCAAAGAATACTCCTACGGACACTCAGTTTACTGTGTAGTACACTCTTCAGATGCTATTTTAAGGCCCTAAAAGGATTTCAATATTTAATAGAGGCCTGAACCAGTTAAGCAGATCCTCACATCTGCACTGAAACACCGACATTATGAGACAAACAATAATAGCAGGGGCAATGGACACCCAAGCAGCACCTATGTCCTTTTTGTTCAAGACTTGAACTCAGTTTAACCAAGTTGATTTCTCTCAGAGTTGCATTATAAAATTATTTAACTACACATACTGCTAAGTTTTCTTAGAAATAGTGGTTTTAGATGTTTGAGACATTTACATGTGGGAAGAATGCAAAGTGCAATTGCTGACAAAACACATTTAGATGAGCTGAAGGCACTAAAGGTTTTATATGTACTGAAATAATACCTATTCATGACAAACATTGTCTTAAGCCAAAGGAAGTTCTGCCACAGCAAAGATCAGGACGTTTGGCCACGTACTAGGACCAAGCAGATTAAAGAAATTAAAAAAAAAAAAAAAAGATACCCCATAATCATGAACTTCTCCTAACAGGATGGCCATTTGTTGTTTCTACAGGAGACAAGTATCAGCTAAACACAGGCTTTAAAGCCTACTCTTGATGTGATATAACAGACTGAAACTTCAACTGTAAAAATTCCAGATAATACAAGTAAAAGGTGAGTTTACAGGTGCTTTTCTAAAAATTCTTGCAATTATGTTTCTTACAATATCTGAATATCTACACTTTCCTTTGGAGGAACATAAAATGAAGTAAGAGGGGAAAAGGCGTAAGAAGGTAAATGTAAATATAAACACGAACCCATAAATAACACACCTCCCAAAATAATATTTACACTGAGTGTTTCATTCTGGCATACACTCAGGTAAATACAGCAGTGTATGTATTTCAAGACCATTTCCATTTCTAGCTTCCCAAGATCTGGACACATACATGCTGCACCCAAGATTTGTGCTGTCCACCGTATCATACGGGGTATAACCTAACTGCTGAAATCCACTAGAGCTGAGTACACTTGGCTCTATGCCCAGTGCGGAAGGAAAGAAACAAACAAAAAAACAAACAAACAAAAAACCCAGACCACTAAATACACGTGCACTTCCTACACCACCGAGAAATGCACATGTGTAATTTACATCAGGCATCATCCCAGTATATAAAACCTTGGTCTGTACTGCGGGGCACAACGCGCTGTCAACCCCAACTCTAATTTGTTTATACGGCCGAGGCTGGCAGCACACGCGTACCTCCGAAACGGCGTAAAAATCACGGAGCCCGTACGTGTTTGTGCCGAGCACCCTCCCGCACATCTGCACGCACACGCTGGATAACTTCACATCCTAGCAGGCCGGGCCGTCTGCAAGAGACGGCGATGGAGGAGGAGGAGAAGGAGGAGGAGAAGGAGGAGGAAGCAGCCTCCTCCGCCTCCCACAACGCCCGCGGCCCGCGCCCACGGCGCGCTCCCCCGGCCCGGCATCCCCGCCGCGGGTGCCACGGGGGCGGCCCTGCGGGAGCGGGCACGGCGGAGCCGAGCGGCCCAACCGCTCCGCGCCAGCGGCGCTCGGTGCGGGAGCGCAGCCCCGGCTGCCGGCGCGGGGAGGTTTCCAGGCATCCCTGCTGCATGCGGGGAGCAGAGCGGCAGTGACAAGCGGCGGCGCAGCCCGCGGGG
>VWZP01003306.1:395336-476121 GCA_013396995.1 Dicaeum eximium | reverse complement strand
CGGGCGGCCCCACGGCCCGGCACGGCCCGGCACGGCACGGCCCGGCACGGCACCGCACGGCCCGCGTGTGGCCGCGGAAAGGAGGCTACTACCTGCCGCTCACGGGGGCGGCGGCTGCGCGCCGGGAACCGCGCCCGGTAGCCGCGCCTGCGTGCCCGGCCACCCCGCGCGGGTGCGGAGCGCCTGCCGCTCCAAACGTCTGCCCCGCGGGGTGCTCGCCGCGAGCTGGGGCGTCCCCGGAGAGGTGACACGCAGGTACCAGCTGGCTTGCGCCAAAGGGGAATCTTCTTCAATAGCATCCCTGAGGCGGGGGGTTGGAGATCCATCCCCTCGGATAAAGGAAGAATCCATCCATCGCCCCTAGCTGTGTGTCTTGCCCAGCGCATCTGGCACACGCCAACTTGGGGCATGGGCTGGCGCAGCCTGTGGCGCTCGGCCTCAATGCTGGAGCACCACCGTCCCCTCAAATGGCCTGCGAGGACAAACGGAGTGGCCAAACATGGGAGAGAAGCCCCCAGCTGGAAGACAACAACTCTTGCTTCATGTTTCTTAGAGGACTGGAGAGTAATTTACATCCGTGAAGGTGTCCTCCACCATTCCAGACAACATAAATATTGTTATGGGCTTGTTTATACATGTTGTTCAGGAGGAGCTATTCCTGACTAATTTCATGACTAATTTCCAGAATAAGGCAGGGGTTTAGTTTAACACTGAGTTAGTTTTAATTAAAGAGGAAAATAGGACATACCTGTTCTGGAAGAAGGATGTTTACAGAATTGTTGTTGAATAACTTCTGTGTGGATGAGCCAAGAATCAACAGACACCTAACCTGGCCTCTCATTTCCCCCTGGGGTGATGTACAACTTGCTTGCTTAGCAGATACTGTTGCTTTAGAAAGCCACCAAGAATATGAGATGGCAGTTGTGACACATACTCTCTGCTTTGATTTGCCTGACATTTTTAGGGGATGCTTTGTTGGCTGTCCTTGTGGTATTTTCTCTGAGCATGGGAAGACATAGTATGTGACTGACATTTAGTAGAACAGCATGAGTTCCCAGCTTGTTCCAGTAGCTGTGGTGAGCTCCATGTGCTGTGACCATCCTCTTGTCCCAGGAGCACGGTCTAGCTGGGTAATAAAGTTGCCATCTGAGATTCCTATTGCAGTGGTAACATGAGAATGTGAAACAGAGCTGGGGCTCAAGTGAGGGTGTCTTATACATGCCCAGAAAAATCCTGAGGCCCATGACAAGTGAGCAGACATCTCCCCATATGGTAGGCATACTTCATGAGGCAGGAAGTGCACAGAAGAGTCTGGACAGAAAAACCCTTCCATGTCCATCCCCACTGCCGGGAACCACTGCCCAGCGGCGCTTGGTGCTCGGACACGGAAGGAGAGGCAGCGTGTGAGGAATGCAGTATGGCCAGTATTGCCTACACGCTGTGGGCCCCAGCTTCATGAGGTGTGGAGGACCAGTTTGGATCCGTTCTTCTGTGACTGCAGGCGGTTTGCATGAGTCATCTGGATTTGTCTTCATAGGCTGGAATAACAGAGACTCTGGATCTCTCGGGTTTACATTTGCTCCCCCATTAATCACAGGACAAGCCTTCAGCTCTGAGTTTTTAACAAGAAAGTATCATTGTTGCTGCTGCTTATATAAGGACATCCAGTGTTACAACTCCAGCATGTTTGTATTCATTCTGAAGACTATATAGGAGTTCTTTTTTTAAAATGGTTTTCCTTTCCTTCTGATTTTCAATTATTATATTATTTTATCTTGTGGAGGGTCTTGATTATTCATCTGTTGGATGTGTTTAGTCTTCCTTGCCAAGGTAGAATCCCCATTTCAGGTCATCTCTTCTTTAGGAATGTTCAGATGATCTTACTGACAAAAGGTCAGTACCACAGCCAGATATCACATATCATGCCACTTCTGCAAGGTATGATACACCCAAGATTCAGATCACAGGTGTAAGACCTCATAACTACTCTGTCATGGTGTGGTGAAATCTTAACCCCATAACTTGTTTCCGTAGCAAAATCCTTATCCTTGCTGTGATGGAGGGAAAGGAAGAGAGAGAGAGAAATCTCCATCTTTGTTCTCTGATAATGGTAAGAAACTAGAGATACTCTGTTTCAGATTTGTGTTAGTAGTAAAGGTTGTATAGGCATTCCTTATGACTCAAATCTGTCCTTCAAATCCACCCACACAGGTGGTCCTTCAGTTTTTTCTCACACTCCTTGGTCACAGAAGGATGTCTTTTTCATGGGACCTGAGTCCTATTAGATTCCTTTTTCTCATTTAACAGCAGGAGGAGAATATGAAGATCATGTCTTTGAATGAAAAGAACACAGTCAGTGGATTCTGGGAAAATTCTAACACATTGACCTCTTGCATCACTAATCCCTAGTAGCACTGTTAGTCATTTCATCCCCTAGTAGAACAGAGGCCCAGCATGATAGATTGGAAGCTCTGATCTTCCAAAGAGCAGTCACTCCTGATTACTGATTTTGAGGACAAGCTCTGTGAGAGCTGGGGGAGAGATTTTTTCCAAGTCTGGAATGAGTTAGTACCCACCTCTTTGCCTCAGATGAACAATTCTGTTCAATTTTAGCTCAGACATGACAATTCTTTTAGGCACACAGCAGCTCTGGAAAGTAGCAGCATCCAGCTGAAGTGGAAGGAGGAATAAATGCCCATACAATGAGATGTCAGTAATTTTGAGCCAGACTTCCATAAAGACACACAGACTGAGGGATTTCAAACAGTATCATGGATCCCATGAAAAATTAGCAATCCATTTGTCTTGACTCCATTTCAGCAGGAAGGTGAGGATTATTTTATAGACATGTAGCGATACTTTTGCCCACTGACTCAACCAATTCAGATATTGTTTTAAAGTATTGATTGCAAGAGATAGTGTTTAAAATTTTAATCATTATTATTAGAGAAAGATTGATCTAGCTACAGGGAGTCTGTCCTTCCTGCATTATTGTTAGCCTCTGGAAGTTCTGGCTTCACATGTAATAAATGTAAATTTGGCAATATCTTGGAAGTAAAGGGGAATTAGCGAGGGCCCTTAAGCACTATGATGGCTGGATGAAAAATATGTGCAACAAGGTTAGTCTGGATATTGGTTCTGCCTTAAATAGTCATTTTCCTGATTTTTCTTTCAAGACAGACATGCAATTGCTTTAGTTTACTCCCCTTCAATATAAAAATTACTGGGGATTCTCAGCATCTGTGTATCTATGTGTATTGCCTAGGCCATAGCCTCTGTAGCATCATTGCCTACAAGATTAAAACCACTACATACTGGTCTGTGTTGATAGTATGTCTTGAGGAGATGCTCCATAGTGAACTCAACATTCTGTTACAGCTCACAGTCACAACAGCGACAACAAGCACCTAAAACTTTCAAAAGAACTAGATTCATCTACATCTAACTAAAATAAATTTGATACCAAGTGTCATATACTAGCTTTGGATAGGCAATATAATTTATCAGTACTCCACATGTCATTTGGTTCCATCATATCCTCAAGAGAGGAAATTCACCCCAGTGTAGAGAGCCTATACAAAGGACCACATAGCAATTTAGATCACCATCAAGGGGCACTGTCTGAGGATTTTTTTGACAATAGTTTTCCCCCTTTTGTTCTACCTCAGTACACAAGAGGAAGATAGATAAAGGGCCTGTAGCAAATAAATTCTTTGTACCACTTCAATGCTTTCTGGTTATGTTGGCTAGGAGATGGAAAGTTCAGATGGCACATAACCCATCACTAAATGTATCCTCTCCTTTCTTCACACATGGTCTTCATGGATCCACTGTGGACACTTAACCTGTTGATCATCAGCCTCTCTGGAGCTTTGCATGTTTTTCCCAGCATACATCTGCTGGGCTTTTGGCTTGGCTATTATGCAGGTTCTGGGTTTTGTCCTGAAGCTTTGAGCAGAATTTATATGCGCTGTTAATGATACTGCGCCCGGTTTAGAAAGCAAAGCTAAATAGATAATTCTATAGAAACTCATGGTAATGGATGATACCAAAATGAATTGTGTTGCAATAAAATGGCATCTGGGATACAGAAGAGAGAAAGGTTAGCTACAAATTCCAAGATGCTGAATCAACATGGAAAACAGTAACAGCTGGTGCCATGAACAGTTATACAGAGCTTGACTGACATTTGAAAGGTCAACAAATAGTAAAAGAGAAGAACACAAGTGAGAGAAAATGACCTTGAGTCCTGGAAATAGTTTACCCCAGGGCAAAACTGACCTGCTTACAACAGGTTTCAATATAAAAGAAGCGTAACTGTGGTCATCTAAGGCTGCAGATTAATATTTGCGTTCAGATTAAGCCTCTGGTGCAAAACTGATCCACAAGTCATGCCTGTAATCCCTCACAGCATGCAGACTCAAGAGAAAGCATGCAAAGGACTTCCATATCTGTCCCCATTCCAATACTGCTGAGAAGCAGCCTAACACAAGTCCCCTCCAGTGCAGTTTCAGATTTCCTAAGAGACACATACTTTCATCAGACTACTCCACTAAGCCTAAAGGTGAAGACCAGATAAGAATTGAGTTTGGATAGGAGTGAAGCCAGCATAAGAATAAATCAAAACACCAGAGATGGAAAGAATCATCTCAAACTGAAAAGCATAGTCAGAAAGCCACAGAGCCACGTGTTAGCAAACCAGAGTCCCTATTGTAAGTCAAGCCAGGACTGGGACAAGGTGAGGTATAGGAGTATAACACAAAGGAAGCAGGAACCAGGAATCAAGACTAAGCAAACAAGAATGAAAGGCAAAAGAGTCAGAAGCAAAACTACAGCCAAATGGCACTGCAGGCTGCCAAGAACAACTGGTGGAGTTGCCTGAAACATCTGCTATTAGAGGAAATTAGCCAAGCTTTAGCTCCTGCACAGCTGGGCCACAGTCCCAGTTGCCCTATTGCATCCAGCTGCAGGGCCAGTAGCCCAGGCAAAGCCCAACAGTGTTCATTGACTTAAAACTTGATCTGCAGGAGTAGCTTGTCCCTATAAATTTACTGGTGCAAGCAGCAGGTTTAACTCAATTTATGTATCCAGCAGAAAACTGCACTGGTTTGCCTAAATGTGTTTAAAATGATTGCTTTAATTAAGCACTGCAAGTTTGCAGTGAAATTTTCACTGCAGTGAAAATGTGTCACTGTAGAAAAAACCAAGAAGCTGTATCTGTATCTGAAGCTGTATCAGTGCCAAGGTTCCCAGAAGTGCAAAGACATCCCCTCATCTCCCCCTGCTGGTGTGCCCGTCCCCGAGCCTCTGCCTGTGCCAACCCGCTGCGAAACTGAAACAAGGGACCCTTGGGAGCAGCTTCCAGCACCGAACTGTTCTCAAGATGTTGACAACAGCTTAAAAACACAGTCCTGCTATCAAGAATTAGTCATTTGCTCCCAGGGAGTTCATCCTTCAGGCTTTGGTTGTTAATTAGACGTCGCTTTTAATGGGAGTCTACAGAATACAGATTTTGCAAGGGGCTTTAGGATGTTATCCCAGTAAATATTAAAATCTGCCAGAAAATATAAATTAAGAAAGGAATAGAAGGAAAGCTCACTGCATTTTAAAGATGTTCTTGCATTAACAAACATCATGACAGACCATTGCCTGTTGAGAGAAATGAACAATATGTGAAGGAAATGGGAACAGCAAAATAACAGGATATAGATTCATTTTGTATTGTAAGTATCTCTATGTCGCTGATTTACCTCTGGTGTGTTATTGAAAACTATTAGTGACAGAAGCAGCTGAACAGATCCTGAAGTAAGACATGATACCCAGGGTGTTTAATACCCAGGATGCTTTTCTGCCTCCTTTTTCAGGAGCAATGCTGATGGCGAGGCACAAGAACAAAGAGGAATGTGTGTAATTACTTTTGCAAGAGTAAGCCTTATTTGTTTTCATAGAGATGCCATGAGTTATTACTTCATTTTTATGCCTTAATGGCCTGAAAACAGTATAGATTAAATCCCTGCCACTTTTAAGGTAACATGCATGGAACAAATGCTGGAGTAAATGATTTATTCAAGTGCCATCAGTGCCAGCTGAGGGCTCAGTGGCAACACACCATAACTGGTGCTAAGAGTGAGGTAATTAATCACAATAAGTTGATACTCAAAGAACAAACACTGAAAACTTTGATTTAGTTGCCAAAACTCTCAGAATGTAAAGTGTCTTGTGATGTATTATTTAAAGAAGCATAGTGAATATGAAAAGGAACAATGGACTAGAAAGTGTTTTCCAAACTGACCTCTTGTGCTATGTCTTTTCTGAGGACTTTAGAATGGATAAGAAAGGACAGAACAATCTGATCTCTGAATGCTTTTTTGTAAAATTCCCAAATATTTTCAAAGCAAAATACGGAAAACTAGAGATTACCATACAGTTTAAGGAACTCTAATTAATATAACTACAATATTGAATTAGATGTAAATAACTTAGGTTGGCTTACCTACAAAACTACTAGGTAAAAATCTTCCAATTAATTTTCAGACTGGATTGGAAATCCAGATTCTCACTATTCCCAAGGCTTTAAACTGCTGTACAGTGCAAAGCTGCTTTTTAATGGTTGTAAGTTACACTTACACTCACTTAAAATACATTTTATGTTCCCAGGGTGATGTAGAGCAGCCCTAATGTAAGGGAAACCAGGTTTCTAATTGACTACAAACATTCTCAACTAGTCATGCAAATTCAGTGCTACTGTCTTAACCAACTGCTGCAAAGGGAATCTGTCACTGTACCAGTGCCCTACTAGTCCCATGAGGCTTTCCTGCAGGGCAGCTTGCAAGATTGGGTATTAATCTTGTGGGGAAAAAAAAAAAACAACAAAACCACAAAAAAAAAAAATATTGACAACCAGTCTCTCCCCTTCTCCTCCATGCACCTATGTCATTGAAAAACATCAGCCTCAGACATACCACAGAACATCTTTTCAATCATATTTTAATCAAATTGCTTTTCATCAGCTCCTCAAATTTTATGTAAGAAGCACATGAGCTCCTTTAATCTTTCCTCCTCCTCCCTCACTTCTTAAAGGAAAGTTTTAGTGCTCTGTGCTTACTCAAGGAACAGCATTCAGCACAGCAAGAGATGCATAAATCTTCTGAATTGCTAAAAAAGTGGTACCCAGAGGCTGTTTTGGCTCTAGATGATGACAATTGAATGCACAGGACTGGAGAACGCAGTTAAAAAATACTCAGATAATAAATTTTCCTTTAAAAGTATCCTTAGTAGCAGAGACGCGAGGGTTACTGATGTGTTAGAAACAGCGGAAGTGCCTGGGAATGATCGTGTAGGAATTAAGGCTTCACCCCTTAAAAAGGTGTCAGGATCAACAGCTCGGCTGAAGGGCACCCACACCACTGTATGTGGCATAGGCAACCAAAAGGAGGAGCTGGAAGCCAAAGTGCAGCAGGAAAAATATGACATGAGTTGCCATCATGGACACAGTGTGGGCTGATTCACACAGCTGCAGTGTGGTAGGGGATACTGCAGTGGGTGTAGGGATAGGCAAGGAGGAGAGCTGGGGGGTAGCTCTGTGTGTTAGAGAGAGGTTGGACTGTCTAGAGCTTAATGATAGTGGGCATGTTGATCTGCTGGAGGTAGGAAGCCTCTGCAGAGGGATCTGGACAGCTTGGATCAATGGCTGAGGCCAGCTGTACGAGGTCCAACAAGGTGAAGAGCTGGGGTTGTCCAACATTGGAACAAGCTGCCCAGAGAAGTGGTGCAATCACCATCCCTGGAGGAATTTAGAAGACTTGTAAATGGGGCATTAGGGGACGTGGTTTAGTGATGGACTTGGTGGTGCTGGGTTACCAGTAGGACTCGATGACCTTAAAGGTCTTTTACAACCTAAATTACTCTATGATTCTTATTGGTACAGAGCACATCCCTTCTGTAAATAGATGTGCTCTATAGGATGGGACAATTTCATCAACTTGACTTTAATAGTTTGTGAAAATAATTTAAATTTAAGGCAAGGAGCAGACATTGACACTATTCAAAACTATTAGGATGTTTCTTATTGAGTGGAAGCAAACACTTTTCAGTTACTCTTGCTATCTTAGCTTTGCCAATAAACTCAGCACTTGTGTTCGTTCCTTTATGACACTGCTTTCTGCCTAAGAAGGAAATATTTCTCTAACTCTCCTGGAGTTCACAGCTATCCCAAGAGTAATAACTTCTTGCTGGTTGTCTTCCAAAGGATGTTGTCAGCCCCTCAGTAGTTCATTTCGGGTGAAAATAACCCTTGTGCCAAGGCCAGGCCAAGATCATATACCAAATAAGTCCCATTAAAATCTTCAGATAAAGCATAAATGACATTTAAGTACTACAGTGCTGGCCTTATGCTCAGAAGTGAATTAATCTAATATCTGCAAAAATGGGTTTGCTCTGAGTTTAAAAATTGACAAGTGCTTATCCTGACCTCAGAGTGGGACTGGTGAAACTTGCAAAATTGTGTAGCCCAGGACATGCATGCTCTGCCACATTCTCAGGAGTTTTCCACTTAAATATATCAGCTGGGAGAGGGCTGATGACAACTGTACCAGTGAAGGATCTGGATGCTGTTACAATACATTTGTCCCTAGATACTTGAAAGGCTGGGAGCAGCCCTGGCACCATGACTCGTGCCAAACACAAAAGTCACAGAGTGCTAGAACCACATGCTTGTGCATTTTCCCCCCATCTGGGAAAAAGTGCCACGTCGTTTCATCTCTGAATCTACCTACTTTAGTCATGGAACTTACAGGAAGAGAAAGGGAAGGGAGATGAGACAGAGAAAAGTGATTGCTGCTTTGCAGATACACAATTAAATGAGGTCTAGCAGATGGCAGATGACCTGAATTCCATCTCTTCAGTAAAATGCTTTCCTTTTGCCTCCTTCCTGTCCAGACCTAGCTTGAGCTGTCAGTTTTTATTCTTCCTTCAATTTTTTTCAGTCATTGGGTCAGCTGGGAAAAAAAGTGTTGTTCACTGGAAAGAAACAAGACAAACGGATGCTTCCAACACCACATAATTGGAGTGCAAAGCATAGCCACAGATAAAATATAGATGCATGTAAAATATGGCAACCAGACCTTCTGCCTTACTAATGCAATTATTCATATGCATGGCAACACAAATATGCTGTGGAAGGGAATCTGTGTCAGTGATAATGTTTGTTCAGATATTCACTTGCATATTCATGGGCTCAGATGGAGAATATGCAGTGGGGAATGATTGGTTCACCTCCTTCCATTTCTATGTCCTCAAAATTTTGCTCTTTTGTTTTCCATTCTCTTCTCTCTTTTTAGTTTGGATTTTTTTATTCCCTCTCCTCCCTCATTTTGGAAGTGCCTGGAACAGTATTTCAGAAAAGTTTTATAACAGCATGCTTCTCTTTAAGGATGTAGATTGCACCTTGCAGTAACCATACATATTCTTCTAGAAGTACCTTTGCATTAAAGCTGCTGTTCCTGCCTTCCCTCCCCTTCTTCTTTCCCCCTCATCTTCTTAGCTTTGTTGTAGCCCATGGTGGGCAGTGATCGGGAAGGATGATTAAGACACTGCTGTGACATTTTCCAGTGATTCTTCCCCAGGAAGGAACCATTTCACAGACTCCTGCCATATACTCCCATAATGTCCAGAAGCACTTTCCAAAGTATTCTGGCAATTCTTAATTTTAAACTCCATTATTTTAAGTGGTCACTAATTTCTCCCAATCAGAGTGTGTACTTTGAATGTCCTCAAGCTTTCTCTGGCCACTGTCTTTGAACTATCTACCAGAATAAATTAGGGTAAACTCTGACTATGTCACTCACAAACAGAGATGAGCTTAGTAAATCTGGGTTTTTCCTATTTAAAAAAATTGCTAATACTGCTCTAAATATATAGTCACTGCCAACAGTAACACACATAGCAGCCAGCTTCCATCTGCATTGAGATTTCCCAGACAAGCTGTATAATATCACTCCAGAAACTACTAAGCCTTGGCAATAATCAGAGGATTGGTGGTGGTGAGACAATCCAGAAAAAATGGATGAAGTTAATCAGGGAGGCCAATGAAATAAATACTAGCACAAAACTAGGGAAGGAAGGAGAAACTGCTGACAGACTAGGAGCAGACACTGGCCTTTCACCTCAAAGTTCTTCATATTCTGCATGTCATTCATATATAATATTCTCATTTTAAGAAGAGCATATGGGAAAACTTGTATGAAGTACTGCTAAAAACATTACATTGAATTTGTCCTAAGAGTATGCTGATTTTCCAAATGGACAAAGAACAAAGATACTAATACCCTTCTGTCCATCCTACTTGCCAGTTGCAGAGAATAATTTCCTTTCTTTGTGCAGACAATCTATATAAGAAATAAACAACAAGAAGTTCCACATTTCACATTCAAAGAAGCAGATCTTGGAAGCTGAACTCAGCAAAATTCACACTGGAAACAAGATACACATTTTTAACACTATGAGTAATTAACCAGTGGGATTGCTTGCCCTGGAATAGGCTGAGACACTTGGAGCTTTTAAATCACGTCAGGGTGTCTATAAAAAGATGTTGTCTGCTTCAGTTACAAGATACTGAACTTGTGTAGAAATTGGCCCTGCTATGAAGAAGGTTGGACTAGATGGTCCCAAGGGCTATAGTGATTAGGAAATACACTCAGGAACACATCCAAGTGTAATACCCAATTTGCACAAATACTGGTAATGCACACAATGTATGAATTCACTTTTGCTGGGAACGTCAAGCTTGCAAATTTAGAGTTAGGTCTCTGTGGTTGCTCTAGTCATAGTGTAGGACAGAATGTATGCAAGAAAAAGAAAGTGTAGCTTCAAGTGCAACCAAACCAAAATTCCAATTAAATGTGAACCCTGAATTTGCAGATTTTAGTTTAGGTATTCATTTTTTTAATTTTTTTTTTTTTTGCTTGAAAATGAAGAACTCTATTCCAGGAAAAACAGCACAGAGACCAGCTACAGGTAGAGAATGAAAGGGCATCAGCTCAGGAAAGCACTGCTTCACCCTGCATTGACCAACACCAAGCTGTTGAGACTCCCAAGCACCACAGCATTTCTTCTGAGACACCTATGTGTCTTCATCATGTAATTTATATAATCCACAGTAAACCTGAGTATAGTTCCAGTTCCATCAGTCTTAGTGCTCTGAAAAGCAAAATCCTTGTCCCAGAGTGTAAAGAGAAAAACTCCACTTGCTCTCATCAGCCATTGCCAGAAAGAAACTTCAGTCCCCACTGATGGAGTTTTCCCTTGGAGCAATGGTCACCAAGACCAGGCAGCAGGAGTGCAGTGAAGCAGTTTGCACAGCTCATGCTTTGTTGGTTTGCATAAAAGTTTGGCTTTTATCCAAAGAGCTAGAATCCGTGGCAGCTTCTCATTCCTGGGAATCATATATTTGAATGCTGAATGCCCTGCCACCTCCAATTAATTTTCAGAAAGTTCTTTATGGCATTTTATGCCAGCAAATTTATCAATTCAGCCTGCTGACTATGCGAGTCTTTTTTTCTAAATACTCTGCACTGAATATCTGTAGGCAAGTAAAAGATGCCATGCATGAAAGCACAGCACTTTTTCTTAGAAATTTAGTGACAAAGTCTCTTTCTTGGCTGCTTCATGGCACTGACACTTAGGACATCTTTCTAGTGATACTAATACAAGTTATTGGTCATAGTCCATCATGACTTTGCTTAACTTTATCCAGCTATTAATTTCAATATTTCATTCATTTTTCAGATTAATTTCACTGATCAGACTATCCGATGAAATATTTTAGCCAGAACTTTGCCCTAAATTGCACCTTGTTTACAATTTTATCAGAGGAAAAAAAAAAAAAGGAAGGAAATATTCAAGCTATTAAAGTCAGTGGTTTTACCTTACTCCTCAATTAGTCCATTTATTTCAGTGAAGCTCCACAATCTCCACAAGAGCTAAATATGTCTCCCAGTATATTTTTACTGCCAGGAATAGTCCTTGTGCAATTCAGAGCGCCCTGGGCTGCCACTGAAGGAAGGTGCCATGGTGATCTCTGAGAAACCAGACCTCTTAGGTGAGATGTCAAACTGAGGTCCCAGAACTGCATTTCCAGACAGTAAGACTAAACTGAACTAGCTGGGGACATCACAGTCCTCGCTGCACAGTCCTCCTGTAGCAGTGAGGTAGCTGTTCATCATTTTGCAATACAAACTCTGCTCTAGTGTTTCCACACTTTTGATTTTGAGGTTTGAGAAGCCTGGAGCTCAGTGCTTTTTCAAAATGTAACACATGCCAGGTGCGTATTTGTCCACTGCATGGTTATGTAAGAGCGGCTCAACAAGTCTCTCTGCTTCTCCTTTCCCATGGCACACATGATTTAAATCCCAGCCTGAGATGTTTGCTGCATGCTGATGTCTTTCCACATGGAAGGTTTGAGATGTCATAGGCCACAGGACCACAGATAGGCAGCTAGCTGTCAGTGCTGCAACATTTCCTAGTCTGTGGCTAGATATTAAATAGCTCTAACAAACAACAGACTCCAAACCATCTTTCCTTAAAGCGTAACTCCTCAATCCTGAAAACTGCAGGGTAGGATTTGGTTAGAACTGATGCCCCCACCAAAAAATTCAGCAGAATTTTAGGAAATATTGACCTATCAATAAATAAAAGTTACAGAAGAAGAGACATACATCCTTAGATTTTACTGATTTCTTTTTTTGCTGTCTTATCCCCCCTTTATATGAGTTTTTAAATCTAGATGATCAAAACAATATGTATTGTAGCAGTACAGGAAAAAGAAAGCCCTTCACTCTCAGTTGTTCAGGCCCACACACTACTGCTGAGGTACCATTTTGATGTCCTGTGCTGGCAGCTGTGTAATTATATCTCAAGTAGCATAATTAGATTCACTGTGCACACACTCACTGAAAGAGAGATGAACAACTGCAGTGGCTTTCAAGATAAGATTTTTATACTGATGCTCTTTCTGCTGCTATATGAAAATTCTTGTAGTGAAGTCAGTGAATCACAGTAATATGTAAGTGTTGACAGCTATTTATGTTAGGTCCTTTTGAATTTGTAAACAGAATATGACACAACTAAAGCAAACACCAAGAGGTTATTTTCCACTCTGCTGAACTACACAAAGGAATATAAAGACATTTCAAAAAAGTTTTACAGAGCTGGAGAAAAATGCTGAACTGTAGGACAAAAATTCAAGATTGTTTTGGAGGAAAAGCCTTCACCTGGGAAAGTTCATCCTTGTAACATCGTGCTGGTTCACTTGAGCTTTCCATTTGTATAAAGCAGATGATTCCCAGGCCAAGCGTGCTCAGTGTGTGCCCACAGACAGGAGGGTGCAGTGCCAGGCTCTGTGTGAGCTGCACACGCTGCTGTGGCCAGCATCAGCCCAGCACCCAGCACACACACTCAAACCATAGGGTGTGCAGGGTCTGCCATAGCCACAGACAGGATGTCTGTAGCCCACAGAGCATTTCAGCAGCCAGCCACATCCTCCTCCACTGTTCCTTTTTTGGGTTTTATGGGAGTCCCCAAAATCCGCATGGAGCAACACTTATTTATTGTTCATAGTGCTCTTTCCCATAACCTCCCACTCTCATCCCACTCGAAATCACCAAAGAGAGAAAAACACATCAGGTATAAGAATGTGAAAAGCTTGCTCATTGAAGCTATAGACAAAATAGATTTAGAGTTAAAATTCACGAGAAATCTCTGCTCTGTGTCCCAGTTCTAATTCTCCAGGAGTTGACTGTAAGGTATTCAAGATTTGCAGTGTTTGTTTGCTTGTTTGTTTGTTTACCTTGCCTTGCCACATTTCTATTTCTGAACACATTTCAAGGCAAAGGAACAGAGTACTTTCATTCAATCAAGGCCAGCTCCCATTTTGATAGTGGAAAGACTTCAAGTGTGGCTCAGGCTGACCCAAGGTATGTTCAGACTAATCTTGTGATGCCATTAAGCAATAGAGATAATGGGCATAAACAGATTAACATGAGAACTAACTACTCTGGCAGCACGGATGTCTTCACTGCCTCAGTTCTCTGTGTAATTGCACCATGTGCCTTTACACCTCTAAGAGCTTTTGCTTACTTGATTCTTAAAGTAAAAAATGTAATATGAAACCAGTAGGAAGAGGCAGTGATCATATAAGTTCTAATGGGTGAAAAAATGCATTATTTTTGTTGCACACACTTTATAACTTATTTATGCAGTATTCTGATTTACTTAGGGTAGTATAAGTCAAGAGTAACTCAGCCACTCAGCCAGCATGAAGGAGTTCTCAAAAGTGAGATATTTTGTGTTTTCTCAGATCAGAGGGGGTCACAATATTTTGTGTATCTCCTGTCACTTCTGCCCTCCCTCCAAGAGAGCACATTTCCTGCTAGCTATAGAAGAATGCTTGAAAGTGCAACCACTCTGGGTTAAAAACTTCTAAATGTATTATTGCTTAAAACATTACAATTTTCAAGCCAATTTCATGATTTTGAGCACTCAGGGTTGGCAAGAGTAAGCAAGTCAAAATAAATGAGGTGTAAATGCTAAGTAAGGCCAAAGAAATACACACAGCATGAGCAGCATCATATATGAATCTCTTGTCCACAGTTCTGTTGGCTGACCTCTAGATAATATCTGGAATGCCACTTAGTGAATGTTGCTTCAGTAACCTCTGTCCTTCTGCCAAAATCAATATTCCTGGTTTTGGTAACACGGCCTGTTATGATACATGTTATTTAGAGGTGAACTGATCATAAAGAACCTGATGAAAACTGGAAATATTGAGAGAACAGACAATATTTTCAGGAAAAAAATATAAGACGTGGAAAATTTTACTTATTTGGGCAGCTGAGCACAGCAGATGGCAAGATCTTCAGGGAAATAAACACAAAGTTTGGGAAAGCAAGAATGTGTTCTAGCAGTTGCCAGTGATCTCATGCAGCAGGAAAATCAGTAAAAAATTAAATAGACACTCAGTAGCACCAGTGTTTTGTCAACATTTAGTAAAAAACAGGGACTTGGCAGCCAGAAAGGATAGGACAGAGGAGGCTGACTGGCTTTGAGGGCCAGTGTTTGCAAAAATAATTGTCAGGATCAGATGGTATTATAAATTTAGCAATCAGGAGGTTTCAATGGAGATTCACCACTGTAAATCAAAGAGTGTGCAGCTATAAAACTAAACTAATCATGGAACTATTAAGGTTGGAAAATACATCAAAAATCATGGAGTCCAAGCTCTGACTGAGCACCACCATCCCAACTAAACCATAGAACTAAGTTCCATGTCCAATTGTCTCTTCAGCATTTCCAGGGATGGTGACTCCACCACTTCCCTGGGCAGGCTGACCCAATGCCTGACCACCTTTTCAGTGAAAAAATTATTCCTGAGGTCCAGCCTGAACCTCCCCTGGTGGAACTTGAGGCCACTTCCTCTCATCCTGTCACCAGCTGCCTGGGAGAAGGTGCTGACCCCCACCTGGCTACAGCCTCCTGTCAGGGAGTTGTAGAGAGCAAATGTGAACCTGCCACAATCCCCTCCCAGGACAGTGACTGTCTAGTGATGGAACAAACCATGAGCAAGACCTGGATGTATTACATGGTAAAGCAAATAATATTGTTCCAAGGACATATTTTTATCCATTAATATGGTTCTTAAATATTCTAATCGAATATTTAAGAATATGGTCTCTGAATAAATGATTACGTTTAGAAATACAACTACTGAGTGTTCATAAATCCATGTTATTGCATTGAAGACCCATAACCATCTCTTTTGGGTAAAGACTGCACAATATCTCACCTATGATTTATCCTTTTTCCATTCATTGCTACTCAAACTTCACATTCCACATATATAGGGTAAATAAGAAAGGCAAAATTTGGCCTATTATGTCAGACTGAATTAGCATGTGAAATTTTAGGTGGCCAGAATTATCATTGTTCCACTTGGGTTTCACATTTAAATCTTTACTCAAGGTCTCTTTGTACATGGGAGTCTTTCTTAGTCCTCATTTTAAATTACCACCAGCTATCCAGGTGCTAAAACTTGAAAAAAGGATAGCTATGGATGCAAGAAAAAGTGATGATGGAGAGAAATTATACTTGCTTTCTGTATAGAGATGCTTGAAGTGACATCACTGTGGAACTGAGTTGATCATTATAGACAATCAAACAGCTTTTGTAATATCTGCCTCATGATCAAGAACCACTTTGAAAAGACTGTGTATAAAAACAAATTGGACAAAACCTTTCTCATGTATCTCATGTACCTGTGTGTGATACTTATGCCTGCATGTATATGCCTGCTGCAGCTGACATAAATGAAGTGCCCTGTGTGGTGAAATTAACTCAGTTACTTCTGGTATTTTTAAATTAGAATTTACACATCCAGTAGTAATTCTGCACTAATGAGGTGAGTGAATTCCTTGTCTACTGATGTCAGAGGTTTCTCCTGAAAGGGGAAAGGATTTCATGCAGCATTTGAAAAGAGCTGAATCAAACAACATGATTCATGATACATGTACCCATGTGGATACCTTAGGATTAGATATGAGTACAACAGGATCATGACCAAACAGTAGTAATTCATAAGCTTCAGCAGGAATTGTGGACAATTTGTAGTATTTTTGTAATTTACATCAGCTTTCAATCTTGTTTTAGGAATCCCAGATTGCAGAAAACAATCCCTTTAATTTTTGACCATTTTTTTATTCATTGGATGTTCCAGCAGTTTGGAAAATTTCACTTAGAGTCTTAGACTCTCAAGTACTTAAAAAAATTAAGACATATCATCTACTCCAAAGCTTTGGGACATTTGAGTAATCAAGACATACTGTTGTTCATTTAATCTAGAATTTTGCTATTAATACAGGCAAAAATTTACACAATGGTCAATTTCTGAGATATATCTCCAGAAAAAAATTCCTCCAGAAAATCGCCAGAAAAAATTTACAAAATTTAATCATTTGAAATTTATTGGTTCTCTGAAACTTGAGTTGATTGAGTACTCATGTGCTTTTTATATTATAACTCTGAATAGATTTGGTTTTGAAGTATTTTAACATATTCTCTTTTGCACCCAGATAAAGAGACTGACCCTGAATATAGCTTCCACTGTTGAAACCAATCATCTAAATATTTACATGGAAAGAGCAATCTTTCCATCAGTTCTGCATTTGCAGTTGTTCAGTTGCAATTAATCTTGCTCACCCCTTGGCCAAATGTCTTATCTGAACGCAATTAACATTTCTTTGTGGTTTTTTAAAATTTTTTTCAATTAAAGACCATTTCTTACCCTCCCCCAGAATTAGGTATAGTATGCAGAATGTTTTCCAGAAAAAAGCTTCTGTACCCACTTCTTATTCAGCAGACTCCAATCTCCTTCAGAAATTATTTGTAATGATCCAATCAACCACCTACCTTGGCTCACTGATGTCTATCACCAGACATATAAAAAGTCCCAAACCCATGGTAAGGTTTATTCCTCAGCCAATGTGTCTACAGACTTAGCACACCTGTGGAATTGAATATATGTTAATGTCTTTCCTATTAGGATCTACAACAACCTGAGCAGATTCCAAGGCAATAAAAAATAATTCTCCCTCCCACTGATTCAACGGGAGGAACTTGGAGACACACCCCATCTCTTCTGTGCATTCAAAACCTTGCAGCATAAGACCTGTGAGTCACTGAGCAGGGATTTCATCTTTATGTTCATCTTAGTGGCAATAAATAACTTTAATTCTTCATAAACAGCTTAGTACATACCTATAAACAAATGCACACACACAATTCTGGCATATAAAATAGGAGATAAATAAATAACCTGTGCTGTCAAATGTATGGGAAGTAAGTCTGAAGTGTTCCAGGTATTTCTAGTTTCCTAGCTTGGTGGCAATTTTCTTTGCATTTAGCAACAATTTTATAGTCTTTAATTGTGTCACAATTGTCTTGAAGATAAATACCTTATTTACAAAGAAATCACTTTCACAGCTCAATGTTTTTCTGGTCAAATATCACGATTCAGTTAGGACAGACAGAATATACACAGTGTGGAGAGATTATGTCATTTTAACAATTAAATTCATCATTACTTAATGTTTGAACTCCCAGGAACATGGATTTGTTCTTCTCTGGTTTGCAATCCAATGACATTCAAAGTAAACACATACATGAGTAAGTTTATAGCTACCCCCTCTTTCCCCTTCAAACTTTTGATTAAATGTCCATGTAATGTTTTTGATGAAAGACACATCAAAATATTATATTTTCACAAAGCAGTTCTACATTATTTCCTGTTCCAAATCTAGATAAAGGCCCAGATTCATGGGTCTGCTGAGAGGGAGGTTTGTAGCAGAAGGTCTGCACTGTCCTTTGCCTCCTGAAGGAAAATGCAGTTCACGTTGATGGCAGTGTAAGCCAGCCATGGCAGGAAGCAAATCTACCTTTTCAACACAAATGTCAAAATTACTTTTCATTTTCAGCCAAGAATGTCAAACATAAGTTCTGAAAATAAATACATTTACAATTCAGGCAGTTTTGCTTTCATATTCTCTATCACAAAAATATTGCATTTGTTTGCACTTAGATTTCATCTTACATTTATTGTGGGTGTATCAAAAAGGGGTTTTTTCACATCTACAACCTATTTGAATTTATAATAAAAGACAGCTTACATTTTTTAAATGGATCACATAATCATTAAGGTTGGAAAAGACCTTCAAGATTATCAAATCCAACCTTTGACTGAATACCACCATGACCACTAAAGCATATTGCAAAGTGCCATGTTTACTCTTTTTTTTGACACTTGCAGGGATGGTGAATCCACAACTTCTCTGAGGAGCCTGTTCTAATGCTTACCACTCTTTCAGTGACCCAGGAGTTCTGTCTCACTAAAGATGTTGAAACCAAAACTGCTAGCAGATGATACTCCTGGCAACCATGAGAGCATAGTTATAAAGAATTCAACTTTTTTTCAAAAACCTGGTTAAGTTACTCATTTTTCCCTGGGTCATATCTGAAACAAAAATTCATAGTTGTCTTTCCCAATTCAAAGCTATTCTAGAGAAAAGGAGAATCCAAGAAATCATTTTTACAAAAAAATTAAAGAAATTGCTAATTATTTCAGTGAATATGTGGACGTTCCTGGCAAGCTGTTTCACAAAGTAGGGATGCAAACGCCATGACCATGTTCTTTAAAGGTACTTTCTTCACAGAAAAATTTATCATTAGAGTACAAAGACATAACACAACCCCAAATGTACCCAGCTGATGAGTATTAGCCTCCTCTCTTGCCCTCACGTAGAAAACAGGCAAGCCTTGGCTTGCTTTGCCTCATGGCTTAGCTCAGACAGATAGCCACAAATCTCTCTGGACTGTTTCTTCACTCTTTTGGCTATTTGGTTTAGGCAGAAACTGGATAAAATGCAAATACCATACGTGCAAATATGTCCTGGACAACTGATTTTGTATTTTGACCAGTAAAGAACAATTTTTAGCAGCAAGACTAAAGCTAAACTGTTGGATCAATATAATAGGAATTCTTTTGCAGTGTCTATTTACATAGATATAAATACATCCATATCATAGCAAAGCAGTTATGCAATTCCTATTTCTCCAATATACTTTCACATGCTGGTGACTATTTAATGAAAATAGAATGATAAGAAGAATTATCGCCCACTGATTGCTTCTAGTTTAAGCTTGGGGAGGAGGGTGTATGAGCCTTCACTTTCACATTCTGTTCCTTCAGCTAAACATGCAAGGCTTGGTCTGTAGATCTGTATCATGTTAAATATATATATAGCTTGTGAGGTGGCCATAGTGCTGGGATGTGCAAATCCAGCTTTGAAGTCTACACCTCTTCCTGTTTATAAATAGAGTCCTGAATGTTAAATACTGCACTGAAGCAGATGGTACCTTACAAAATAAGCCATTAAATAGCTTTAATTTTACCATATCCATTATTGTACATGCAGGTAGAAAATGCTTGCACACTTAGGTAGATGAATATGCAAATTATGTCTCTTCCTCACACTTTCAACAAGCCCCTAATGTTGCAAAATCTGAGTTTTCATTAGGATAAAAAAGCTCCTTGCTCTATTAGGAGCAGCATGTTGCCCTTTATGCCTTAAACAGAGATAGCCAGAGGCACAGCTGCCAGGGTTCCTGTGGCAGGGGACAGGCCCAGGAGAAAGCTGTGCTGCCCACCCCAGCTGGGCACAGGCTCTGCTGCCCCACACTCCTGGTGCAGTCCTGAGCTGCCCTGCACTATCTGCATGGCCCAGATTAGGACTTTACTATTCAATCTTAAACAAACCAGCAAAAGCTATTGGGACACAATCAGCAAGTATCTGAAGAGATCCTTATGCATCAGCTGCAAACAGACTCAGTAGTCTGATCAAATAATAGTGATTAATGGGGCATGGCAAAGTTAATTCTGAAGTCCAGAGGCTCCTTATTAGCTGGAGACTGGAAAGGCAAAGGGGCAGAGAGGTGGAGAGACTTCTGGAGCCACACCTGACAAAACTGCAAGAAGTGACTGCAAAGTCTCTGGAACCAAAATGACAGACACAAGCTCTGGGAATCAAACCACAGGGGGATGTTAATGGTGCTTGGTCCCCAGCGAGCTACTGTAAACAAAGATGACGGCTGCCATGCACACTGTCCTATTAAAAAAGGTAGAGACATGAGACAGGTGTTTCTAGACCAGTCAGACTGCATCCCAAGAAGCTGCAGTGCTGATTTACTTGTGAAGACAGCTGGGTAAAACAATGAACTGTAATAAGAGTTTAACACCAACTGGAAAAATCTTGGGAAGCTAAATTCCCTTTATTTTCCTAAGAGATTCCACAGTATGATCGTTTCATTCTCACTCAAAGTCTGTTTGATATATTCCACTTTCTCTCCTAGGAAATAACATTTGATTTATGCTGTTCCTTTCCCATATATTCAAGAATTTCTGGTTTTATGCACTCAGTTAAGCTGACAGTGGTTTCTGGCACCTTCTGTGCTGCAGGTACAATTTGTTCAGTACTGTGTTGTCCTCAGACATCACTGAGCAATACAGTAATGTTATGATCCTGAATGTGTCACAGACATGACTGACAATCCCAACCTTCCCATAAAAGCACAAGTCTAATCCTCAATTTGATAATGCATTTTAACAACAGAATATATTTCGTTTGGAGTAAACCATGCAAAACTTTCTTATTTTGAAGTATTCAAACTACTTCTAGTTGCTAATAAAATGCTTGTCCCCATTAGCCTCCCCATAATTTCAGCAACATAATTATATCCCCATTTCTCATAGCAGAGCTCATTTGTGAAAGGCTTGCATGAAAAATATCAATTACATAATCAGAAAATAAAAAACGTCCCGTGATAATGGAGGTGACTAGCACTGGTAGCAAATATAAAAGCACAGTGAAGGTGCGTGATTCCCACCATGGAGCAAACCATAGTTTTTTAATGGGACTACCTGAGTAAGCATTACAATTAATGAAAAAAATCAGGGGAAACTGAGACTAGGTAATGAATAATTGTTTAACCAAAACAGAGCTAATTAATTAATTTTAAAAACCTGTTTTACCTGGAAAAGACTGTGCAGAGAGTAATTGTTACAGAAGCTCTGTAAATTGGAAGATATTTTGGAGTTATAGTAGGTGTGGGATGTGTAAAGATAGAAATGCTTCTACTTTATATGGAGGATGAGCAATGCACTAAAATTGCACAGGGATGTGCTGATAAAGTTCTTAAAATCAAAGATCTTTGTTCCACCATTAACAAAAACATTCAGCAGAGAACATAGTTCTGTAAAGCTGCATTTCAAGCATCAGAGAACAGTGTTTGCTTTGAGATGCTTCACTTTCAGTGAGACATTGAAAATGTTACATCACCAGAGTTACTCCTAATTGCGTTGTATTATAACAATAGATGACTTTGTGCCCTTTAATTTGCCACAACAATCATTATAGCAGTTAGTGTTTTCCATGAAATGAAGATGATCAGGTCAGTAATGAAGGGTTTGACGTGTTTGCAGCTGGGATTTATTTGCTTTATCAGAACATTCATGCTCACACCATATGTGTTTTCCCTTACTCTAGTGGCTCTGGCCACTGCCAACTGAGCATTGCTTCAAATAGACTGAAGTTGCAAAAAGGCTTCAACTCTTCTTTGGTTTTAATTTTTTAAAAAACAAGCTTCTAACCTCAAAATTTTGCTGCATTAATTAAAAATATCACTGATCATTGGGTTAAATGGTGCAAGTAGTTTTGCTACATCTGAGCAATGAGGTGACAGCAGGACATTCTCTGCAGGGTGCAGGAGGGATGATGTTGATCATCTGAGGAAGAACCAAATCAATCCCTCTGTCACTTTTGGTGCTACTTACTTAGCACTGTTCTTCTAGTTACCATAAGAACTCATACAGACAATGTAGAATAATGTAGAATTCTCAGTCCAGCAGGGAAAGGTTCCCTCACAGGGAATGAGTGCACTGACAACAATGATTTACCATGATATAAATCTAGGGATTTATAAATCTAAAATGTAATTGCCAATCTGAAGAAGATCACCAAACAAATGGCATGCCATTCCACATCAGAGCAGCACAGGGAACGCTGGAGGTTTATTCACATGGCTACAGCATCATAGTACCTTGTTACAGAGAGACACTGAGAGATGCTCTGAAATTCTGGTGGACAAAAAGCCTTGTCAATGCTGTGCAACACAAACTTCAACTTTGAACAGTCTTAGAGAAGTTTGCTTACAACTGTGTTTGCAATCAAAAATAAAGAATTGTGCTGGGCTTAATCCCTTGCCTCTGGCTTTAATTAATCTGTAGTGTATAGTCACCAATCACAGCATTGATTTTCTCCCATGGATTTCTAATATAATGTATCTTCAGACTCTCAGGCACAGCATCAGATAGAATTCCACTCTGGTCTGTTCATTGGCATGTTGTTGAAAAAGGAAATATAAGCCTAAGCTTGAAGAAATACAGTGGTGACAGAAATGCAGGAAAAAGCTTTGTATACGAAAAATACCCTTATATACAGGGTTTATAAATTGGGCAGCAAATGAGTTATAGTCACTTGTATCCATTTAATGCTTAGTGGCCATGAAAAATTGATGTAAGTTCATATATTTATCATTTTCTGTTAAATCTAGAAGCTAAGGGAGTGTGTACCTAATAAAGTTATCGAGAGCTTCTTCTGGAGTTTCAAGGAAAGTCAGCCATGCATTAAAATGCACAATGCTGAGGAATTAACTTCCACATTTAAGCATGTATACTTACTAAAAATTGACCTTCCAGGAAGTAATTACTTAAATATCTTCTGTACACCCTGCATCCAATATTTAGCTTGTAGCATACATTTTCATAGTCAGTTAGCATTTAATTTTCTATACCTAAATGAAGGAGCAGGAAGCAGAAGCCTTACAAATGAAAAAAATGTTTCCCTTCAGGTTTTCTAACTTTGCTCATTTTAAAGCCCACTACCTACTACTACCTACTGCCAAGACATTAAACACCTACTTGAATTCATTTTTAAAGTGTTCACTAAGCAGCATATGGACTTGATGTTAAAAGTGGGGAAAATATACCATCCACTCTAGCAACATTGTTGTAGCACTAGAAAATTTATCATTTCCTAGTGGTTCACCATCACAGGAAGGGATTCTGAAGTTCTTCCTGGATTAGAAGTGATGACAAAACTACTCCAGTTTATAGCACAACTTTATTTATCATGGTGTCCACAGAAAATTTTGTATTTAATCCCAGTTTAGGGGAGCATTTGTAATCTGAGCCAGGTTTCCTCACACAGGTCTCAATTTATGAGAAGACTTCCTTTAAAACTGCAAGTATCTCACTGTTGCTTAAGGAAAGAGTGACTTTGGCAGGACAGTCCCTCCAGCTCATCACACATGCCAGTGAGGAGGCAAAATGAGAATCCAGGTGCTGGCATGAATAAGAGTCCCATCAGATGGTAAAAGCCAAGAAAATGCCATGAAAAATTAACAGTTTTTAACTGTTATGAACAGCTTACATTATGGAAACCACAAAGTTTGGGAAATAGGGACATAAAGGCTGCTCCACTATTCACTCTTTGCCAGTGGCCATTAGCACTAATCTAAGGAAGAAATTTGAGATGAACGGCAATTCTTTTAAATATTCAACCACCTTCCTAACCATATTCCTAACCACCTTCCCAAGCTGAAAACTGCACCTGAAAAAACCTTTTAATAGCCATTGATTGACCTGTTTGCCACAGAAATTCAAGTCTTTACTTTGTCATTCTCAGTTATTTGTCTTCATAACATCATGGATTAACAGGCTGCATGAATTAACGCTGTGTTGCCCGCACAACTCCCTCCTTTTTGTTTATTTTGAAGTCATATCACAGCGTGAGTGTTGAAGAGGCCTTAGACTGTAAGAAATAGTGAGTAATCACTGCCTACATCCTTTCTCTGAACCATCTATCATTTTGGGCCTGTGTCATACCTCCCTTAGTCACCTCTTTTTCATAATAAAGGCAACCATGCCACAACTGTTAATGAGTTGTTAATGAGTCCCCTTTTTCCCTTGTCATGTCGATATATTTCCAACTGAAAGAAAATTTCCTACAGAATAGAGATAATGCTTGTAAATGCAAGCCAGGCTCCTGCCCTACCCTACTCCTTGCAAAACAAGGTGATAATTTCTATGCTATCTTCCTGATAAATCATAACTTGCATAACACGCCCTATATAACCTCAATAGTCCTTTAGATATGGGAACTGTAGCAAGATGTGTCTGTCTTTTCATCATGGGCTAGAGAAGTCAGAGAACATTGTGTGTGATTCCTGTGTGAGCCAGGGGTGCACAATTTCATTTTACAGCAGGGCAGTAATTACAGAAGAATCTGTGATCAAGGAATTCTTGCAAAGCATCTGAGTGCACTGGTCTATCTCATGGTCTGCAGGCATCAAAGAGCAGTCAGTGCATTTGGGAGAAGGGTGACTGCTAAATTTGAACACTAGATTTATATAACTAAAGCAATTGTAGTTTATGTTTCTGAATATATTTCAAGAGAGATTGTAAAATACTGCTACAAAGAGCTCCACACCCCAGAGTTGCCTAACTCCTACTAGAGCCAGCAAGATCTATGCAGCAAAACCACCATCACAGCAAAGAAATTTGTATGTGAACACTTTCTAAATCTTTGTCTTTAGGCCATTATAACCTCTCAGTAATAGGAGACAATAATTGTCATAATTTCTTAATTACGTTTTGGAACTTCACTCAGTCTCTGATTCTCAGCATCTCTGCCTCCTTGTTCTTTCTAATTTGATGCAATGTTGTCCCAAAAATGTCAGCCGTTGTATAAATACACTAAAATCTCCCTCTCTCCTATTGGAACCAGAGTATTTCCTGGTCTCCAGGTGCACAAGGGCAAAGAGTGTGTGTTGAGACTCACACCCTCTTCCCAGCCCTTTGCACCAGACTCCTGCAGGGCAAACCTACCTGCAGCTGGCGGGCAGGAGCCAAAAGGAGCTGGTGACAGAGGCAGGACTGCAAGGTGTGTCCCGGGAGCTGCCCTGCTCCAGCACAGCCAGACAGGCAGTGCCACCAGAACTGAAAGTGTGTGCTCAGATCTTGAGAGATACTGAGGTGGATTTTGCCATCACCTTCTCCAAATTGTGAGGCATTATTTTGCTTTTTTTCTTGGAAGATGCACAAGTACTATAAACAAGTGTTGAATAGCAGTGTAACATAAGGCATCTTCTAGTTTTTGGGTTTTTTTTTCTTTTTCCCTTCCTTGTCTTATAAAAAATGTTAAATCCTTTGGGACAATTTCTTGCAGTACTATAGACTCAGAGTCCATGATCAGCTGAGAAAAAGTTACATAAAAATGACATTATTCCATTCTTTGTTAACAAGTAATTTCATAAGAAACAAAGTTATGATTTATTTGTATATTCTTTAGAATTTAAATTCAATACATTGTATAAACCTAAGAGCAATACTAATCCTGTTTTCATGCCTCACCAGTATTCCAGAGTACACTGGAATTCCTGTTCTACTTCCTAAAACTATTTTAAGATTTGGATGTGAACATTTTGTCGAAAACAATAATTAGTAAATTAAATGTTGACCAGACAAGAGTGGAACTTTGGTTCCAGATCAGACTTACAGTGGTACATTTCCAGTCAGGCATTCTCAAAATATGAGTACTGGATGTGTTTTACGTGTGTTTCTTATGTTTTATGTGTAAATGCTTGGTTATGGATAGGAAGAGCTCAGCAAAGAGCTCCAGGGAACAGAGCTCCACTGCATTGTTTTACAATAAGTTTAGCACCTAAATACTTAGAAGAATGTGACACTTTTCCACAGAAAACACACATAAGTGAGTTGTTGAGAGTGATGAGAAGAAAGACATTGGATATTTTATTTTAACTAAGATGAAGATTTTAACTAATTGCATTATTTTGTCAATGTTTTCTGCTCAATCAATGCATTGTGTCATCAGGCTGGGCATCAGAATGGACTTGAGTATAGTATTGATCCATATTTTTTCTGGTGCTTTGCACTGTTGTAATCCAGATGGGTAACTAGGGGAGCAAGTTTTCAATCCAATCTGTGCTGAATCTGGTTCTGTGCCAGAACAAATCAGGCTAAACTTTTAAATATCCAGTTGGTTAATTATGAGGAAAAAATAATTGTGCTAGGGAAATCAAATTTAAAGCCTTTTGAGATTGTGCACACCATTGTAAGTTTTGGAATAAGGATTGTGCCTGGGCATGGGCCCTCACTGCCTCTTGCATTGATGGGGCAAGTACATTTAATTAGGTTTTTGAATTTTAGTAGCTTGTGAAGTACCTTACAGTTTTGGGGATGCCTGAGACTGTAGTAAAGAACTGGCAGCTCAATCAGCTGTCATGTTACAGGCCCTTTGCCAAGTCTGTCATGAAAACGTGCCCATAAAAACACTGGATCATACTATGTAAGAGATTTCTTATAATCACCTTTATGCCTAACTTAAAATTGCATTCCCAAGTATTTTCATTGAAGTCAAAATATTTCACTGTATTTTATATGATAGGCCTGAAGTCTGTAAGTAGATTTTTCTTCCATGCATGTAAGAGGTGCATTAGGCCAGTTTTGTACTGAAAAATGTGTGTTTCCTCTGAATGTTACTGGAAGATTAAACCAAGCATGGTTTGAACAGTGAAGAAGAAAAACTGTGTGACTATTCTAGGGAAATTTCAACATAAATAGGCAATACACAATAGCAGTGTAAGTGAGGTTATTTATAGATGGATATTATATGCAGATAGGATGTGATGAGACAGTAATAGAACAAATTCTCCGTTCAACATATTTGATAAAGTTGTTCATACTCTCTATTTTCAATGGAAAACTTTCCACTCCCTCTTTGGAGCATTTCTTTACTGTATTTTCTTTTTCATTGGTTTGTACTGATCTACATCTTTGCTTGCTTTTAAATGCACAAAAATAAACAGTTTTATTAGATTAGAAAGCATTTTTTTTTCTACATAGAGTGCTTTCTGTTTCCAAATCTGTGGGGTTTGGTTTTCCTTGGGTTTTTTGGTTTTGATTTGGTTTGGTTTGTTTTTGTTTTTGTTTGGTTTTGGTTTTGGTTCGGTTTTGGTTTTGGTTTAGGTTTTGGTTTGTTTTCTTCTGGAAGGTGGAGATTTCCGGAAGAAAACTTATGAGGGGAGAAAGAAATCTTTCCAGGTCTGAGCACTGATACAGCCCTGTATTCCATTTTTTTTAACATTCGCTCATAGATTTGCTCCTCTGATAACCTTTTATTTTTCTGATTGCAGAACCTCTAAATATGAACATTGAAAACATAGGTAAAAGGTGCCTGACATACAAAGGTTGGCTTAAAAACATGACAATTCTTGAACTTTGGAGGGGTTTTTTAATATTTGTTTTGGACCTAAAACCTTTGAGGTTTATATTTTTTTACAACCATAATAAGCAGAAACATGACTTCATTTTCATAAATAAAAAATGAGACTTCCAGTTAATTATACAGCTACACAGATGAAAAAGACTTGTAGGTGACATGCAGGTTTTCAGGAAAGGAAATCAAGAAAAAGCTGTATTATAATGGCTGGATTGTTTCTGAGTGCTGCAAAGCAGGAGAAGGGGAGAGGCAAGGAGGGGTGATGGGGAAAGAGGAAATAAGAAAGGGAAAATGCATAACAAGGCATTGAGGACTAATGAATAGAAATGTACAGATGTGTGTTTTCATATTCTGAGTTGTTGATACATTTCAGTGATGACAGAGTAATTGATGGCACCTCCAGATTTTTGGCACTATTGGCGATGAGTGTGTTTTCCTAATTTTTTATCCTATTTTGCTAGATACTATTCTTGTTATTCAAGTGAGCAAGTCCAGCCTTTTTAAAATGTAAGCTGGATAAAGGACTCACTTGGGGTTGTTTTGTGAATCTCTGTGAGAAGCAGCTGTACTCAGCTACTCAGGGGTATTTTGAAACCATACAGGCAAGAAGGCACATTAGTTCTAGTAGTGTTAAATGATCCTCGCTAAGAAAAGTTCCATATGACAAAAATGAAACCATGAACTTTTTTTAACAACATGACACAATTCTTCAAGTTGTAGAAATAGTTTACTTCTGTGGCTTTGGGTTGTTGTGGGTTTGGTTTTTTTTCCTTACTGTTTGTTTAGTCCTAGATTATTTTTATGCTAAGAAACCACAGAAGGCTATGTAGAATCTGTTGCATTCATGGTGTCTGGGCTAAAAGCATTCATCTATAAATATCAGAGGATTATGGGTTACAGTAGGCAAGTTTCAGAGCTGCTTAAAGTTAAATAAACATTTTGCATTTGTTTACCAAAATAACATAACAAACCAGACCATATCAATTTCCTTGAATTTATAGGCAATTAAAAACAAAATTTATATACATATGTAACAGTTTGGGTTATAGCTCTAAGAGCATGTACTCTGTACAGTGCTGGAATTGGGTTGTATTTAATTCCATGTGCTTTTTAGAGCTAAACATAGAGATTTTAGGAGAGGTTGGCTTGAAAGTACTGGAGAATGACGTTGTCTGGTGAGTACAAGACCAGCTGCACAGACAACATCTGTGGAAGAGCCATGGTCAGACTTAGACTGAAAGTTTGCCATCAGTCCCTCTTGCTGAGGCTGACAAGGCACCTACATTAGCAGTGCTAGTGTGTTTTATGTATGCAGACAGTTTTCTGTGGAAGTTCACTCATTTTCTAACATTTTCTAAATAGCCAAAACCAATTAATACATGGAGCGTGCTTCTGGAATTTTGTTCCCAGTCTCCTTATCCATAATCCCACTCTCTGCATTTTTCTCAGACTTCTTTAAAAGGCTGACTACGAAGTCCTCAATGGTAAAGCCAGCATGATTTCCACATGGCAAGAAAGTTAGAGGAGCCCTCCTCCACAGAGAGGGAATGGGGTGAGCTTCCATGACAGATTGAATCCAATGCACATGAATCACCTCAAGATTTCTGCAGCAGCAGCTGCAGTACCTGCTTTGGCTTTTCCCCACACTGAGCTTTGCAGAGCCTTCTTCGGCTCTCTGCAGGCAGAAGTCACCTGAATTACACTCAGGTTTCCTTCACAATGTAGAATGAAAAGCCTGTCTTTATTTACAGCAAGAGTTCACAGAGGTTATACACTAGCTCAGTAATGCTCATTCAGGCACATTCAGCTCACATATGCAAGAAGAAAAATGTAAGCACACTGGTTTTGCTGTGGATGTGGAAAGGGAGAATGAGATTCATTGTTTATGAACATCTTTCTTAAAAGACATCTGGCACCAGAATGACAAATTGGACATAAAAAAGAGGGTGGTTGCTCCTCATGCTTCCTCTGTCTGCATGTGCCTCTATCATATCATCATTTCTCTTATTTATTGAAAACCAACAGCACATTGGCTTTTTAAAATATTTCCTCAAAGACCATCTTTGCAAAGGTCAAGAGTAAACTCATTATTTAAACCTCTTGGATGTGGTGAGAATGTGATATGATAATATGCAACTAGAAACCAAAATGCTTATGGGGTGACCAAATTAAAGGATGAAATGAAATTCTAAGATCCCTAAGTCCATTGGAAATACAATTTTCTCTGGAGCTTTCAGGTTGTTTACAATGACGTTTTCCCAGAATTTTTGCCAGTTTCTGTGATAAAGGCTTAAGAATTATTTTTGCATCTCTCTTCCTCTCCAAAGAGTCTCATTCTAGAAATTCTCTTACCAGTTTCACCCATTGCCTCCCTCCCTATTAGAAAGAGAAATAAAACCTTCTAAATTGCTTATACAGCCATAATCCTCCATAATTATGATCTATATCTCTTTCTCTTTTTAATTATTTTGCACCTGATCTGAATTAATTTCAACTCCTGAATATTATCCACTTAGGAAACTCAACCTGTTCTCTTTTTATTCATTTTAGCCTAATGCTCCAAACTCAGTGTTAGTCACTTTGCTGCAGGGATTAGATGTCCTATTACATCTCCATGGTATTTTTGAACTCTTTTTCTTAGACCATCACCTCAGCTTAGTTTAAGTGCAGTGGAGTACTGGACTTCCTAGTTAAACTCTAGATGCATCAGATAAATTTTGTGGCTACTTCCCAAATAACACAAGGTTAACATTTTCCAAATATTGGCAAAGCTAGAGTGCCTCTACAGAAAACAATAGAAGCAAAGTTAAAAGTAAGATTCTGGAACTTGTTTAAAACCACACACACACAAACATACACTCATATATCCCTTGCTGACATATGTGTGTATGCGCTACAAAATGAGTAATTTCAGCGTTTTTCATTTATATGTCTTGTCTGATGTCACATGCCTCATAATTTTGCTGTGTTATACTTCACAATTTGTCTTATGTTTGTGAAGATGCCACATTGTAGGAGGTGTAAAAAAGTAACTAAGGCAAGAGGGTTCCAAAAAAAATGGTGAATCAACCAACAAACAAAAATAAACCAGCTAACTGAACCAAAAATCTACTTTATTCCGTCTTTGTTTACTTTCCCACTGCCTCCTTTCAAACCACAGGCTGTGCTCCAGCTCTGAGAATGTTTCCAAAACTCTGAATTCTCAAAGCATCAGCGCAATTTGAAACGAACTGGTACGTGAGGGTAATCCACAGCCCATCTCCAAGGCAAATTACCAGAACACAGTGGTGCACAGTATGGGTTTGTTATCCTTGGCTCTAAATGTGCCAGGTTTATCTGTTAACAGCTATCCACTCTGCATTAGCATTGCTGGCCTGCAAGCTTGTGCATACCAGGTGCATGTGACTCAAAACCTTGAGAGACGGACAGGACCCTCAGCTGGGACTGAAAGGCCACCCCACACAGCCACATGAGCCACCCAGCAGCGTGATCCCTGCACGGGAGGCACATGGAATGTTCACCTCTGGCACACCTGGCCAGCTGCCCCCTGCATGGTGGGATGAACACAGCCCCAGCATGTGTTCTTCACTGTCTGCGTTCGAGATCGACCTTTCACATTTTTGCAATTCATTGCTTGATGTTGAGACCGTATCCTTGGGCACCTAATACATATTTGTCATCAGGCTTTTTAACAGGAAAAGATGAATCATCAGAGCCTAAAACAACTGTTTCTTTAAAACATGCCCCAACTGGGTTCTTCTGTGTTGGTGGCTGGCTTGCATTTGCAAAAGCCTGTGACTCCCTCCCTCATTTTATGAGCAAAGCACACAGCACCGAGTAGCAATGGTTCAGGCTCATTGAGAGCTTTCAGGATAGATAGATTTCTAACTTGCCCTTGTCAAAAAGCATCAATATGTGCTACATAATGGGTAGATAATGAGGAGAACCTAGCAGGAGCAGAAAGCTTGTATAACCCCTTCATTTGGCATTCCTGCTGCACTTACAGGCTGACTATCTCCAGTTGTGATACTGACAATTTAAGGAGGATAATGCAAATGATGCAAAAAAATTCAGAGAAGAGCCATGAGAATTCTTAAAGGATTACAAAATGTCCTGCATCGGTGAAGAACTAAAAGCTTGGTCTATTTAGCTTACAGTGGAAAAGGTTAAGAAGCAATTTAACCTCTTTCTGTAAGTAATAACATGAGGAGTAAAAGGCCATTTGGATTAATAAACATGAGTGTAACTGGAGAAAAGGGGCAGATGGACTGGTCTAGATGGGGAATAAAGTTGTCTTTCTGCAGGTGATGATAACTAAGCACCAGAACAAATTGTCAAGGGCTGTAGTGAATTCTCCATGGCTGGTAGTTTTGAAGGAGGAGCTGAAGAGAATTGTTTCGGAGGGAAGATGAGCTGGAATCTCTGTGACAGCTTATAATGTTGTAATCTACAGACTGCTATATTTACTCCAAAGAATCAACCAGACCTTTGTATGACTCTTTGTTTAGATGCCTCCTGTGAGTCAGGTCCTGGTAACTCACAGGTTTCCTGCCTTTAGATGGTGTTGCAACATTCAAAAAAAGGGAGCATTGCTGTAGAGTTATCTGAAGATTTTTCATGTTATTTTTTTAGGTCAATAAAGGCAACATACCTGGGGTATTGATCATAGGTCCCATTTTTATTGAAGTGTTTCCCAACAGTTGTATGTATACACACAGCATTAGCATGTGTAAGTCTATCTCATTAATTAAATAAAATCCTGAATTTTAAAACCTGCTTCTGGAAGCATCTGTATTTCAGTATATACTTTACATATAAGACAAGATAATTAACAGTATTATGTCTGAAAACAGGCCAAAAAGACAATGCCAAAGGACAGCAGGCCCCTGAAATAGAAGAGTACATCTCTTTTTGTGTTTCAGTTCATATTTTTCACAAAGAAGAAGTTTAGTAATTTCTGCATGGTTATGTAGGATGGCTATCCTAGCATTGCTGAGGTTTTTGCTATGTGATGCTTTCCTAGAACTGCTTAATGACTGATAAAATTACTTTTTATAGCTTTTAGTTCCATGATTATTGCATCAAGCCATTTACTGATATAAGATTCTCAAAGTGAGTTTATAGTCCAATTTAGCAATGCTGTGTGCGAATATATCTTCAAATCAAAATGTACTGGCAGTATTTTTGTTAGTGCTATTAACCCCTTTTCTAAGGACATTGGACATACGAAGGGTCAAAAAGCGTTTCTTGTGGTCAGAAATGTCTACAAGAGAAAGAAGTATCTCAGCATAAGATGTGTAACTGAGGGGGAGAAAGGTTTTTCACTCAACCTCTTCTTTCTCCAGAAGTGTGAGGATACAGCAGAGGTAATGCAGTCCTCGGAAATGATTTAATGGGCTCACAGGTAGAACAGCAAAAGCACTGCCTCAGAATAGCTTTGGAATGCACTTGCTATTGCTGTCCTCATTTTGACACCAAGACACCGAATATTTGAAGTCTGTTCCTTACTTAAAGCTATTTGAATTTTGTATGTGCACTGCCATAATGGTCTTCTTAACAAAAAGAAAACTCTTGATAAAAGGCATTAAAGCCCTAAAGAAAGCAGCAGCAGCAGCAGTGAGCACTGGCTTCATTCTGTCTCAGGAAACAGCTGGTAGCTGGCTTTTACTGAGAGCTGCCAAGGTTGATTGCCATGTCCAACAATGAGGATACAGCAGGCAGAGACCAACAGGGCATGGGGATTTCCAACAGGACGGGGCTGCAGCTCAGCTGTATAGCAGTGATCCAAACATACAAAGCAGCTCCAATTTGAGTGTTTCAGTTTAAGTTAAAAGGCAGATTAGAGCCCTGCTGGAGCCCAGTTTGAAATTCCAAAGAGTTGAAAGGCATTTCAGTGTGGTGTTCATTTTCTTTTCAATGAAGATGTAGTTATTAATCTTCTCTATTACCTTACAAAATGTGTCTACTTCCACTCAAAAAGATATAGTGGAGGATCATGTTTCCCCTTATGGCTAGCTGATATAAAAGAATCTACTGGACACCTGCAGGTATTTGGAAGTCCTTACTTACTGGAAAGTGAGCTGTAATTAACCCTTTTATGCTAGCTAGCAACTATTTAGTTTGTGGAGTGGTTGTTTAAACACTTTAAACCTTTTCTTCTCAGTACTCATCAGAATGTTGATGCTATTTTCCGCTAATATCTGTTTTTCTGTATTGAGTGTTCCCTCATATTTCACAAAACCAAAAGGTTTTGCACACTTGGATGTGCTGATTTGAGCCACCTAAGCTTCTGAAACCTACTCAAGCTTCCTCTGGAGTTCAAGATCGATTATATTTTATCATGGCAAGTCACATCCAGCTCTTTCCCTAGCCAGACAGAAATAATTTCTAGGGAAATAAAGTGAGTGAGACATGGTCCTTCTGGTCCAGCTGCCACAATACCTGGTAGAGTATGTTCTTGACAATGAATCAGGTAGCAGAGTTCTTGTAAAAGAATATTTTCAGAGGGAACATAAGGTAATTTTATACTATCTGAACTTTGTCTTGGGGACATAGAACACAATAGAACCCTAGCAGAACAGAACAAGTCAAATTCCTAAAAAAGGACAAATACCTCAGTAAAAAATTACCTATTGCTCTTTACTTGCTCTTTTGTTGACCAAATTTTCCACAGATTTCTTCCTTTTTTGCTTCTTCTTTTTTTGCTTCTGTCCATCTGTACACACATCTCAGTATAAAGGACCTTTGAAACAGGCTCAGCTCATGAATATGGGCACATGAACTGTCTCAGAAGCACATTACAGGCCCATGGTGTACAGGAAGCTCTGTACACTTACACTCCTTGGATTCCCTCCCAGGCTTCATGGAATTTTGCCCAAGGTTCAGGCACATGTGAAAACCACATGCAATTGTGCTAGCATATCAGTCCACACAAGCTCTTCTTTCTATGCAGAACTAATCCCACACACTATATATTCATACTCAATTGCACAGATCCCAAAAACTATGCATAATAAGTTGTATGTACACTCCTGTGCAGGAATTTCATAAAATTGCAGCATGTACTGCCATCTGTTAAGATTTATCCATGATTTCTACTGGCAGTCAACCTTTCTTTTCTGAAATATAACTTTCTAGGCAGAAATTGGTTTCTAAGGTCAGGACTGAGTAAACTGGAACTCCCTGAACATAAAATTCCTTGCTAAAGAAAAATGTACCTTAATCAGATGCTGAAAAAAGAATGAAGAAAGGCTTTCAAAGTAACCAAAGTAGGTTACTTTGATTTAAAGAACAAATCATTCCATTTATATGAGGAGATAAATGTCAAATTTTCATTTCTGTAGTAGTCTTTTCCCTGCATACTAATCAGTAGCAACTGAAATTACTAAAACATTCATGTCCAAAATTCAACACTCTTTTCATCACTAAGCAGGACTTCTCAGACCTGGTCCAATTCTGAACCAGACAATGATGATAAAAACAAGAGTCTTGCTTAATATCATGTGGAATTTTAATTCTTGAAGGGAAAAATCCCAACAATCCCCACAAAAAAAACCTAACAGGCCTATTATCCCATATTAAGAAGAATATATACGTAAATAATTAAACAAGGAAGATCATTCCCCTTCTTTTTAAAACTGAGGTATAAATACATTCTATATAACATACACATATTGTCCACACTCTTGGAATCAAGACAGAGTAAACAACCAAAAACTCCCCAAGCAAGCCTAGTCAACAGAACATATTATAAAAAACTTCGGCTTCTCAAGAAGGACCTTGTTTTTATTTTTATTTCAATAACAATCTTTCTTCTGGTGCTCATTTTCATGTCTTCTCTTTGAAGCTATCCTCTTTTTTTTCTAGTGGATTTAAAGCATTATCTTCTTTAGCAAAGGATTTGTGATAAGAGCAAGGTGAAATATGTGTTTACTCAAAAGAGGAAAAATATATACTCTAGTATTTTATTAGAACCATAGAATCCATAAAGTTATCTCAAGAGAGCAACTTTTGACTCATTAGAAGTCAAAACTAGAATAGGATTAAGAGAAATCCTAATTTAGATGTGGTAGGTTAATTGCAAATGCTACCAACAAATGTTTCAGAGGAAGGTTAATTGAATAATTGCTTAAGATCCTCAGAGAGGTTGTAACTGCAAGAAGAGATTTTGCTACAGAGATGGATCTAACAAGGGAGGTAAATTCTTCTAATCAAGTTACTGTGGGGTAAACCAGAAGAAAAGACAGGCAAATGTTTGATGATCTCTGCTGTAGTTATGTTTTGTCAAGGACTAAGTGACATCACAAATTATACTCTGGCTTCCTGTTAAAATGGTGTAGGACTCAGTGACTATGAGAATTTTTAGAATCTTGAATTCATTTCAGGGCAAGTGGGAGATTTTCTGTTTTTCACAGTTCACTGAGAGTGTCTGGGACTTCATGGAGTACATATGAAAGTGAGGCTTAAACTCCATTCCAAGAAGGAAAGGCTGGAAGGACAGACAAAAGCATCTGAAAAAAAACTTTTGCATAGCATGGTCCACAGAGTGTGTGTAATGGAATGGAGAGACTATCTGGTGCAAAGAATCTTCAACCAGTGTCTCTCCTAGAACTGTTCTTTGACCAGAAGGGAGCACAAATCAGATAAGGATAGGCTTCTGATACTGAGATGCAAAATATTTTTGGAAGCTGAATTGATTGAAGAAGATTCTGCATGGGAAACACCAGGTGAGGAGAGCAGTGGATCTGCTCATATATGTTCTCATATAAATACCATAACAAAAACAACTACAGACTCTGATGTGGAGAGGGGGGTGAATTATTCAGGGTTTAAATCCTTCTGTAGAGACCAGGCTGAGAGGGATGATTATTCCAAAAGTAATCTGTTAGTTCTTCCAGGATGCATATGTACATTGAGGTGCTGGTTCAACATAATTATTATTTTCAAGTTTATTTTCAAAATTTTGACTGCCTCTCTTTTGCTGTTGAACTTTCTTAGTTTTTTCCTGCTATTTGGGTACTCTTAAAGATTTTCTCACAAAGACAAAAGGGAGAATGAACATTCAGCCCACACTCTCCATCATCTGTCCCTGTTGTCTCTGTGCTATTATGTTTTATTATATTTGTCTACCCACTCCTACAAAGTTCTACTTAGGTCTCTTAAAAAAAACTGGGTGGGAAAAAAGGTGCAAAAGGAATGATAGGGATGACACTGAGTTGTCTTTCTGTTTTGGTTTTTTTTGGTGGCTAGAAAGCCAGGGTAAGTATTGGGTCTCCTGAAAGTTGTCCCAGTTTTATTGATGGGAATGCTTCTTGTGTCTGAAAGAATTTGCTCTTTCATCACAGAAGACATGAGGCTAAGTAAGAGAGGATGGGAGCCATTAAACTGAATTCTAGTTCTAGATAACAGTAGCTCTATACAGAGTATCTAAAAGAAAATATTATATATATATGTGTATATATATGCACATATATACTGCAATGTTCTTCCTGCTGTCTTTGCTTTAGAAAACAGCAAGAAACAACAGTTTCAAACAACAAGTTTGTTTAGAAAACCTTAAACAACATATAAATATAGAAGTCACAAAGATCCTTTTCCCATGGAATATGCAGGCAGAAGTATGCAAAAGGAAGCAGGAGCTCAGAGTCCCCACCAGCACAGTGCCTGCAGTTTTATTGCTGCAAAAGGATGTGGCTCCTTCCACATCCCACAGCAACCAGCCCCCACAACCACCAGTCCAGAACACCAACACTCTTGTGCCCTGCCCAGTACTCAGCCTCCCCTAAGGGCTGCCCACACATTGCCCAAACATTGCTCAAGTCCTGCACAGCACACACAGGACTTGTTTGGAAGCTCATCTTCACAAATGAAACAAACAAACAAAAAAATTATAGAGATTCACAAGCACTGTAGCTGTATGGCACGCTAGCAATAAAAGTTCTGACTGACTCACAAACCAATTTAATCAGTAAATAGCTGCTGCGAGCTCTTTCCACAGATAAGTACTGCTATCTTTTTCATGTACATACACAGTGCAATATTCCAGCCCATTATTTCTTATTTAAATCATTTACCTATTCCCAGGAGATAGCAAATCTTGTTTCCATTTTCTATCCATGAATTTCACAGCAGATTGGAGAATCAGGGCAGCCATATCTGATGCACAAACCTTGTATATCTTCCAAAATGGCTGATCAAACTTGATCCATAAGAATTTCAAACAGCAGAAGGTATCATTAAACTAGACATTAGTTGTTTATAGTATGGATATATACTAACAATACCTGGACTTATGTACTCTGAATTGTGAGAAAGTTTCTGATGAACAAACACTGAATACAGATATGATATATTATCCATCTAAACCTAATTATAGGAAAAGTGTGGACATCTGTTTGAATAAATCTCACTTTCCTTCTGACCTTTTTTCCTACTGCTAGAGAAGTTAAGCTTGTTGGTTTTTAATTTGTCTCTCAAACATGAACTTAGTTGATTAGAGACAGAAGTAAATTTAGTGTAACAGAGATTATGTTTAGCTTTGCAATTCTTGTATTAATTCATTCTTAAAACTAATCACATGGTGACATAGTTTGATTTTCTGAAGAAGCTTGATCTCCTATTAGCATATACAGTAACTCCATGAGTTTAGCCTGAAGCTAAACTGTTGCCTTGGAAGCAAAAGATGAAGTACAGATGCCCCCTAGGCCAGAAGAGCTAAAGCACTTAGTGCTGCACCTGTGTACTTCAGTTTTGCTGTTAAATGTTAACACGTACAGTCCAAATCAGATAATAACAAACGCTGACCTCCACACTCAGGCATTTGAATGTAACATCTACACTTCAAGAAGATGCAAACTGCTAGCAGAAACCTTAACATGAAAACCAGAATATATGAAATAGACATAAAAGATGAGATCAAATACCAACATGAAATACAAGTACAACTTACAACCTAATGCAATTTTGGAGTATTTGGGCTCAAAGAAGAGGAAAACGCTGTTAAAGGCACACAGCTTCTGTAGTGCAGTGAAGGATGGGGTCTTTTGGTGACCTCTGCCAAGGACACCAAATTGTGCTGTGCCTGAATGGTGAGGTACAGGCCCACTCTTCATGGTCTCAGTTGATGTACAGTTGCCAGAGACAGTATTACTGTCACGTTAAATAATATGTCTCATGTATTTACACTAGCCCAGGGTATTTCCCTGTGCCATGCCACCAAAGAGCCCAGCTCTGTGTAACAGTGACACGATTTCCTAGTGCATGCCCTGTGTAAGTGGCATTGAAGATGTTACTGAACTGCAAAGAATAAAAGCACATACACATAGATTATCACAGCCATCCTGTTTATACTACTTGTGCTTCAGCTATTTTGTTCCTTTTATTTTTATTCTATGCCAGTGAATTAAATAGTTTTCTTTCTGTATGGTTAGAGCAGTGTATTCATTTATGTTCAGCTCACCTTTCCATCTTTGAACAAATACACAGTGACCCAAATATACGCATTTACACAAGATTTTATAGAGATCAGAGTATGATACACAATCCTGAAAACATTCATCCAATGCGTAAGAAAGCTTTTCATTTAATTTACTTTGGGGGCAGAGGGAGAGAGAGACACCATGTGCCTCTCCATACAGTGAATTAAATTGCTTTTCATTGACTCAGGTTACTCTGGGCACTGCTCATTCTAATGCAGCCTTATTAAATTCAGGGAAGGTTGCTAAAGTGAAGTCTGGGGTAAATGAAACACTGTTCAAATGCTACACTTCAAATACCTATTTCAGATGCTGTCTTTGAAGAATGACATGTAACAGAAACAGTGTTTAACTTGCTTCAGGAATGCATCTTTAAGAAGTCTTCCGCTGTCTAATTACAGTAAGACAAGTACATTTAAGCTAGAAAGTTCATTAATATTTCAAGCATACAATACACTATGACTACTGCGTACTTCTTGACATTCCTATAAAACCTGGTGCTCTTGGGAAACTGATGGCTCACAGGGTTGTTAATGAGTGAGAGACCCTTTGCCTCTTGATCACTGGTCTGAATTCTGTTTAATCTGGAAGCAGCAAGTAACTGTCAGTGGCTGATGGTGTTTATGAATTAATTTGATAACTAGTCTTAGTTTAGATGGAAGCAGGTGGCATCCCAATTTAAAAAATCTTGGCCTACCTTCCTTGTCCCTTACTCATGAAATCACCTCTGATGGATCTGGATCAGCATGGCACAGAAAACTAGACTCCTCCAAGAGACTGGACTGACAAAATGTCAGGGGCCATACAGTTGGCTGAGGTGACAAAGTGACCGTGTTCCTCACTGGGTACACAAAAGGTGCAGTACAGAACTACTGACTACAGGTCAGATTACAAACTCTCCCTTCTTCCTGAGGGGAAGCACACAGCACTCACTCCTGAGTGCTGTGAAGAAAAATTCTCTTTTAGGAATGAGTAGCACCAAATTACAGGATTTGCTTTAAAGGCTGTGTAGGGTGCTTCTGGAAAATGTGAAGGCATTTTCACCTCACTACCCAACTTGCTTGTGACAAAATTTTCCTCTAAAACGTGGGTTTTGGTAGAGCTGGTTATAAAATCCCTTTTTTTACAATTTGGCAAATACACAGTCCAGACAGGGTCCCAACAGTGATCTGTTTCCTTGGCATATGGGATTTCTATATGTATTAGGGAAGAAACATCCTGAAGGTGTAACAGAGGTAGGACCCCTCTTACCTGACAGGCCAATGCAAAGACTCCATTTCTCCTTCTCTTTCCCCTCTTTCCTTTTCATGCTGGACCTGTGTTAATTTAACAAAAAAACTAATATGAATTACATAGGAAGGATAGGCAGACAAGGTAATACCAAATGATTCCAACTAATGCTCATAATAGATGATTCTACTGTTCACCCTTCAGCCTGGCTAAAGCACTTTGCTACTATGTTGAGTGAATACATCCTTGTGACATCCAAGACAATGAGCATTATTTAATGAAACAGCAGTATCTCCAGGTAAAAAAACTGAACTTTAACTGGAAGTAAATAGACTTGTCCATCTGTTAGTACCTACCTCTTTCATTCTGAAGACAGAGACTTTCTTGGGCTGCATCTGAAGTGATGTGTGGATATGTGCCATGAGGTTGTCAGGTACCCTGTGATCATACAGACTAGAGGCAAGCTCAGCACAGACAAGGATTTGTATCCATTACACATGCCAAGATTTCCACTTAGTAGAAATCAAGGAACCAAGGAGTGGAAAACTTAAAGCATGTTGAATCTTCCCCAACATGGAGCTGGGAAGTGGCTAAGTGGAGTTCACATATATATATTTATATATCTATAGTCTCCAAAAATGAACAGCAAGTAATTTTTTTGTGCCTTTTTCTGTTAACCTGGTAAAGTTCTAAGCACTGGGGAGGAAATTCTGACTCCACTGGAGACTGTGATGAACCTTCCATTGACTTAAGCAAGAGTAGCACATTAATTTGGTAACAGCATAGTTTAGCTCCTCACTCTTTTAGAAGTTCTTCCTGGTTTGTCTCTGATCTACAAGGAGGCCACAGTTAACACCACCCACAGCTCTGCAGTCCCCAGATCAAAATATTTTGCTTCTGTTTTCTGACATTATCTTACTGTAGTTAAGTCTAGCAGCTGCCTGCTCAGAGAGACAGAATAAGTGTGATAGAATGTAAAATATTGCTAAGGCTTATATGACAACTTTGGTGATATTTACTGGTTCTCACCTTTTCTTAATTACAGGATTAGTAGAAAGACTCATTCCTCACCTAATTTTCCTGCCCCTTCATTTGCCATATGCAACTAGTCACAAAAATCTGCTTTTTAACTGTGGCCCAGCATCAAGACTGATTCCACAGGGATCTTAGACTAATATTAATGACTGTTTTTAATTAATTTGATATGGGATGGAAATTGTTGAGAAGAAACTCCAGATGCTCCAAGCTGAGAAGGGATGGCAAATTATTTAAGTATAAGATTAAAGTGCATCACAGTGAATGAATGAGAGAACCAGACACAATCAGTGGGGCAAAATATGGGTAGTAGCTGACATCCCAATAGGAGGTGGAGTATTCCAGCCTACTTAATGGCTCCTATTCCTTAGGTATGGTTTGTAAGAAACCAGGAAACAGTCAGGGGTGTTAGGGAGGCTTCATGATCGTTATCTGCTGCCTAAAAATGGTTCTGAATTAGATATAGGCTATTGTTATGCCTGTATCAGTGGACTGAGTGTCTAAAGAGGGAATTAATTTCAGCACATTACTGTTTATATTGTTGAATTGTTAGCATGCTGACTGGTTTGAATTTGGTCCCCCACAGGAATTAGTGCTCCCCCAGACAATGACACAGCATGACTCAGCACTAGGACAAAGTCTATTTTCTCTAAGTAGCAAGGCAGATTATACCAGGAGAAGACAAGATCTGCCAGAGCCCAGGCCATGGCTTTATAATGTTCATTAGCATAAAGAGATGCAGCCCATATGTTTCCATTGTGGCATGCCTTTGGAGGCAAACTGCATATGCAACAAATCTATCCACATCCCCTCTTTGTAAAATAAAGTTGTCCTTGTGCCTTGGAAGGAGGAACAGATATTGTATCAAAATACATCAGACCATACAGACAGTAGCCTCACTATATGTGTTATAAGAGCTGCAGATACCAGCTCTGAAAAAGCACATTACTGCATAAAGCAGGGTGGATGTTTCCCCAGCCAAGAGACATTACCCCAGATGTAGATGTCTTTTCACATTTAATGATTTCACATTTAATGATTCCTTCTGAACACGTACTTTCAACAATAATGATAGAGCTGTTTCTGAAGTCTCAGCCAAAAGGACCATATCACTAAGGTGTGTCATTCCCAGTCGTGACTGGGCATATGTGAAGCACCACAGTGAAAAATGTGGGCAGTCCCTGATTTAACTGCAAATGGCCAGAGTCTGGTGCCCACTGTGTTATTCCCAGTGAAGGAACAGGCCTCCCTCCTTTCCTGCCTCATCTCCACAAAGCCAGAATATTTACCTTGCTGTCCAAGTTGTTGGCCTTCAGGTCATTCTTTAGGCTGTGCTGTTTTGCCTGGTCTCTGAAGGATGAGAGACACAGCTTATGTTGAGTTTACAAGTTTCTGGTTGTGAGACATGCAATATTTTGATGACAGCTACTTCTGTAATGCATAGAATGTCTAAACCATGCAATGGGCAACAGTCTTACGTTTCTTTTTACGCTAGTGTGTTTAAAAGGTTTATTTTTCCTGTCAAATTTAGCTATCCTTTCAAAAGCGCAAACACTTCTTGATAGGACAGTAGACATACTTGTAAGAAACTCCAAATCATTTCCTTCGCCTACTCCCCATTTTAGATCATCTTTCACATGGGAACAGCTTCCCTCCTCCTCACCCACCTCCTCCTCCAAAAAAATTTCTGACATCTGTTCCTTAACCTCTCTTGCAGACACTGTTCCCTCATAATTTGCCTTTTATTTTATGAGATCCACTTGTGCATTTCAACTCTATGCTCTTTGGGGTATAAGCTGTTATGTATGTTGCACTTCTAACCCTTTGAACAGCATCTTAAATATTACAGACATTTACAGCACAATATAAATGATAATGTAGTTAGACTGGAAAGGCAATTCCCTAGTTAACACCTCCCACATGTAGTGATTAAGTACTAGGCTCAAAAGAGGCTCAAAAGCGTGCAGCAAACCCAGTGCAGATACATGTCTAGAAAGAGACTGCAAATTCCTAACTCCAGATGGTCTGCAGTTGGCGAATAATTACATGGATTGTTTGGTGCTTCACTAATCAATCATGACAGCAACAAGGAGAAAAAGCATGTCTGGGTAAAGAAAAATGTCCTTTGGAAAAATCCCATGTTACCATTTTGTGCATTTGATCTGCTCATCAAACATTGTCTTTTTTTTTTTCCCTTTTGTGGAATTATGCTGTTTTAATTTTTCAAGAATAAATCCAGAAAAACCAGTTGTTGGTGGTTTTTTCACCTATAAAATACACAAGAGAGTAGTCTGAACAGCATCAATGTGACAGCTGCATTGTATTTCAAAGACTGAAAAATCATAAATGGGAGAGGAAGGGGCAGAGAATCAATATCCTGCATTACATTCTGGAGACCATGAAACCTTCTCCAACTACCTCTGTAATAAGTGCATGAAACCTGCAATTTAGGATGTAGAAAACAAGAACTGGAAGGGAGAATTCCCATCTCCAGATTTCTTTCTCACAGCATGAAACCAGTTTGATTTTAAAAAAAAGTAATTATCTAAATCGAACCATAAGCAATGAACATTAGCCCTGAGATGGGCTCAGTTGGTTAGAACAGGGTGCTTATAGTGCCAAGGTGATGGGTTCTATCCCCATATGGGCCATGCACTCAAGAGTTGGATTTCATGATCCTTCTGGGTCCCTTCCAACCATTCTGTGTAAAAATTCTGTGATTCTGTGAATATGGGACCAGCTGCAACTGAAACACATAGAACAAAGTCCAACACTGCCTTGACTCTGTACTGCTCAGCCTTATTTGATCTCTCTGTGCATCAAAAGAAGAGAAAGAGCACAATTAAATGCATGAAAGAAATGGTGGATGAAGATACTGCAGAATTCAGAAGTAGAATAGGTGGTTTGGGGGTTTTACTTTGAGGGGGATGGTGTACAGGGAAACAAAGTACTACAAGAGCCAGTTTATCCTATTAAATCTGTGAGTTCAGATATTTTTGTGAATTTATGTTTAGTATTTAAGTCTTTAGGAAATGAAATGCATGGCAGTAAACACAAAAAAATGTAGTGAGCATGATAAACTGTGTGACTGTAGCTCAAAGTTTGGACATACGAGCAGCAGAGCGCAGAGGTTTGCTGTGTTTCAATCTGTCTGGATGTTCCATCAAAAGCAAAACTAGGGTGTTTTTTTTTTTAACTACTTGGTTGGGTTGTTTGGGGGGTTTTAAAAATTACTGTAGGCATGGTTAAGAAAAATACAAATGGGCAATATAAAAAGGCTGTGAAAGCAGTGAGGTAAAATGAACAGAATAACTGGATTTCAGAGATCTAACAGTACATAAGATTTATCCATGTTAAGGCTAACTACTGTTTGCCTCCTAGTACTACTCCATTAGAGCTGTGTAGCACATAACTAACCTGATCTTCTCAGGGAGGACAGTTGCCAAAAGGTGGATACTGCACATGATGACATTAATGCTTCCTTCTAGTAACAGCTTAAGTAATTTGGAATAAGATCTATATAAATTATGTGCAGACACTGCTTGTGGCAGTGTCTTTGCTGATGTTTTAGAAGAAAGACCTGGAACACAGGCTAAGCTATCAAAGTATTGATCTATGTACAATGGGAAGAAAATTAGGTTAAGAATAAGCTGTTATCTGCTTTTTTCCCTTCACTATCTTGGACTTAAAAATAAGCTTTTTTGGAAGAGAGCTTCAAGATCATTTGCCCAGCACCCACATAATCACCCCTAATTCATATCCCCAAGTGCCACATCCACACATCTCTTAACACTTCCAAAGATGGTGACTCCACCACTTCCCTGGAAAACTTACTCCAATGCCTAACCACTCTTTCAGTGAAAAAAATTTTTCTAGTATCTAATCTGAACCTCCTATAGCACAACAAGTCTCTTTCCTCTCATCCTTTCACTTGAGGCACAGCAGCAGAGACTGACCCCACCTGGCCACAACCTCTTTTTGGGTTGTTGTACAGGGCAATGAGATACCCCCTGAGCCTCCTTTTCTCCAGACTAAACAATCCCAGCTCCCTCAGCCGTTCCTATTTTCACCAGTTGAACCTCGTACTTTAATAAATGTTTCTAAGATTTCTCTTGCTTTTTTTTTGTGAGAAGATACTGCTGAATAGGAATTCTGCCTCCACCTCCTTTTGAACACCTTTGTGGTTGGATGTAAAAGTTTCCACATAACTGAACCTAATTATTTCTTCTGCAGGTAATCACTAGGTAAGGTTTGCTTGCATCCTCTCTTTGGTCAGACTAGAGATATTTAATTCCGTGCCACATTAATGTCCTTAATGTGATTTCCACTCATAGGTTTCACTAACTCCAGCATTTTGCTGCTGATTTTCTAGGACTGCAGCTTGCCTTGTTATTTCATTGGCTCACCTGACTTGTTTCCTGGGGTGGGATGTGGGGGTGTCAGGGAGTGGGACATGACGTTCCTTTTTAGTTTGCAAATTCTTTCAGAGTTTCTCTCAAAGAAAATCCTCTATACATTTTGGAAAAGTCTGGGCAGCATATGTTACTGTTCACATGCTGTCTCATGAAATGGTTGCTTGCTGCTGTTCACAGATGTTCAGAGCCCAGTCCTGACTTACCAGGATGTGTTTTACTGGTAGCTTGTACTTGGCAGTTTTATTTCATAGCCCATTTGGGTTAACTGACTGCTCCTTCATGCCAGTGCAACCAACCTCTTTTGGACAGACATCACATAGATTTTTCTGTGTCTGGACAAGAAGCAATGGGCTGCTGAATATCCATATTTTGACATTCTAGAAGCCAAAAACCGCTCTTCTGACTCAGGGCATTCTCTGTTGCATATTGTTCCTTCAGCATTGCTTGGCTCTTGCTCACTGTGCCATAGCCATCTATACAAATATCTTGGACATACACCTTAGGTGTTAAATGAAGAAGGAATGAACATGCAGGCAAGAAATTTCAACCAGATGCCCCTTTCATTCAGTAAACAAAGATGAGTAGTCATTTCCCATTACTTCTTTTGGCAAGCCAAACATCTGACAGCCAAACTTCCACAGTTAGGTCCCTAGTTGCAAGGGTGATAGCTTTGCTTCATTTTTAATTAATATCTCTTCAAGCTGTTGATAGAATTCATCAACTGCATCTTTGTCATCTGCTATCGTAGGAGTGTTAATCTGTATGATCGACATCATGACTGGATTTGCAAGAAAAAAAACCATAATGATTTTATTGCTGATTGGATTACATCCAGGCATATACTTTGATCTCCTCTTGGATGTGACAAACACAGTGCAAGTTTCTTCTCATTTCTCTGAGCTTAAGCAGCAGCCCAAGTAGCTGTTCATTATCCTAGAATGGCACCAATTATTCCATTGCAGCACCTACTCTATATTTACCTACTTCCGATTTTTCCAATTCTTTTGTCACAATAATGTGCTTTTTCCCCTCCCATGCATTTCATGTTCTTAGATTAAAATTTGGTATGCAGAATAATCTTCAGGCATTAACTTCCTAGAGTTTTGGTAGAGCCAGAAACACTCTCCATGGCCAAATATTCAACATGAACCTCTTCTGAGCTGTACTGTCTTGCATTCCATCATGACAGAAAGATAAGAGGATGGATCTGTTGTCCATTGCTCAGCCATGCTCTTTTTCTAGCCCAGCAACCTCTCCACTTGTCATCTACCTAATCAGCACATCTCCTGAAGTTTCTCAATTTACCTGTACCATGATCAGCATTTGGAGTTTGCCTACTCTGCTCAGCCTGCAAGTAATGAACTCCTCATCTGATGGGAGGCAGGTTCCTTGGTGAATATTTAATCTACAAAAAGGACCAATGAAAGTGGGAGTACAAAGCATATAAAAATATGTGTTTGGTAACTGATGGAGTGGGTCACAGAAACTGCAGGAAATGCAGAACATTTGAAAACTAACGGGAGAGTTTCAATATTGAAGCTGACTTTAAGAAAATACATGTCAAATGTTCCTTATCTGTAAGCAGGACTTGGGTGAGCACTGTGAAACCTCCAAAATGTAGCAGATCTGGTTGACACCTTTTTGGACAATCTTCTTTTGCATCTCGTACCATTTCATATTTATATTTGATCTAGAAACATGGCAAGTGTCAAATTACTTTAAATCAGGACCCTACTAAAACTGAAGGTATGACTCAAGTTTTTTTTTTAATTGACTCTCTACTTGTTAAAGCATATTTCTCTTTTGGAGGTACTCCTTTCCTACACAGAACAAAATAACTGCTTAAGAAAAAAGGAAAAAAAAAACCCCAGAACAATTCCTTATTTTTCTTGAATGCTTAAATAATATTTTAAACATGTTTTTCTGAACTGAAATAAACTTTACTTCTAGTGACAAAGCTACTATGCATGTTTCACTAAACGATTTGGCTTTTCTGGGGTGTAAGTCAAAGTAGAATTCCAGATATTTCTGTGTTATTTTCATAATTTCATGTTATATTCCTCAATGATTTTCCTAGCTTCATCTTCAGGACTTTTCTTATACTCAATTTTAGATTAATTTATTCTTCCTTCAGATACCTGTACATATGACTTTGCAGAAAAAAACAGGGGATGTCAATACTTTCAGCCCAGTCTGTAACTTCTTCCATTAATCTCTCTTCATAAGAAAAAGAGACAAATGAGTAGCAGGGTCAAAGGTTTACTTTTATTGATCATTCTGAGATGTTGTTTGGACATAGTGTCTGCTTTCTTATCTGTTTAGTGTCTGCTTTCTTATCTGTTTACCTGAACCCATTTAAATTTTTCCCTTAAGGATCTGTTGACTCCAAGCTGTGATGCTTTAGGACACTATACATATCACCAGAAAAAAATTCCTGTTACTGAGTCCACCCACAGGTCTAACTCTTTGTCATACATGTGAGGTTCTGCAGCTGCCTAGAGGCTCTCCATACGACCATAGAAACCTTTAAATGATGAGAAAATAATTGCAAAGTGAATTTGAACCTGATGCCAGCAATGTAGTGTTTGTTTAGTCTGTTCTTCTCAGATTCTTAATGTACTTCTCTGCAGATTAATCCTGTAATTGATTTAAATACACTCTTTTTCTTGGAATGGCTGCACATGAGATTTGAAAGTGAAAAATTGCTTCATCTAACCTTTTCTCAGAAGAATTTAATAGATTTATGTAGCCACATGTTTAAAGTGCTTAGAATGATATCCTGGAACTCTGGAAAAATGTTTTCAGTATGTACAACATAAGTCCATAACCTTTACCTCATTTGTGAAATGTAGACAAGAACTACTTTTTTCCTTCTAATTTTTGCATTATAGACAGTCAATACAATTTGTATAGATAGATACCTGAAGTTATAACAAATCATTATAATTCTAATTACCAGAAATGAAAATATGACAGTCATGTATTTCATTTCAGATGCACTTAATTCTTCTCAGGATCTACAGACTTGTAATTACAGAATCAGAATAATCAATATGAAATAAACAGAAATGAAAAAATATTAATGAGGATCAGTGAAGAACTTGAAGGAACTCCTTGGCAGAAGCAGAGATGACAACTTTCTCTTTGCCCATTACTATTGCAGCTTGCAACTTGTATATGGAAAGTAAGGAAAGATTTTTGCCTCTGAGGTACTGCTTTGATTTGCCCTTAATGAAAACATGTTGGCTGTCACCAATTACCTCCTTATCTTCTATGTGTCTTAGCACAGATTCCAGAAGGATTTGATCCCTGATCTTTCTAGGCACCAGGTGAGACAGACTGGCCTGCAGCTCCCCAGGCCTGTCTTTTTTCCCTTATTCAAAATGGGGGTTATGTTTCCCCTTTTCCAGTTGGTGGGAACTTCACCAGATTGACACAACCTCTCCAGTATGATGGATAGTGGCTTAGCATTTCATCAGGTCCCATGGATGTGATGTACCCTTGGGTTCCTATGATTAATTCATTCTTATCTTTAGGAAAATTTTTAGGAAGATGCTTTTTCTCCTGATGTCTAATTCTCGCTTACTAAAACTTAAGCCTGTTACTTTTGTCATATCCATCATGGATTCTGAAATACTGTCCTTCTTTTGCAGCAAGTCACTAAGCATTTGAAGAATGTCAGTGATTCTCCACTCTTCTCACCTCAAGCCTGAGCATTATTTAAAGAGTCCAGGTGTGTAAAGCTTCAGAAATTGCTTCTCTGGGTGGCACACCACTTATAGCCACTTGCCAAAGGGAGTGCTCGGCCCTACCAAGCCATTGTAAACATCAGCCATTGTACTTCTAGGAACAGGATTGTTGCAATTGCCAACTTTCGGCAACAGACTTTTCAGTAGTCTTTTCATTAGCAGCTTCAGCTAGAACAGGATGTTTTTGTATTTAAAAGTCAGCCAACTCAGCTGTTTACCACTGATATGCAACAGAGACAAATGGCCAGGTGCCAAATCACTATATAAATGTGAGATTATGTTTTTAACATCTACCTAAGCAAAAAAAGTTCCAGAAAAATTATCCATATACTACTAAGTACCAGTTTGTGGAAGCCCTTCAGGAAATCTACATATTGAGGTATTTTAAGAAACATAAGGGCTTGTGGGGATAGCAAGTTCAGAACAAGGCTTCCCTGTGTTCAGGTAGGGTGGAGAATAAGAAAACTGAAACATGCTAACTGCTTTCTAAATACTGACAAAAGACATTCATTCTAATGGATTTTCCAGTGAACAATCTTGATGTTCAATTGTTCGTTCAGTCTCCAAAAGTCAGTGAGATCTCCACAGAAGAAAAAAGAATTTAGGTGGACAATTTCTGCTTTCACTCATGAAACATACCTTGTGTCAGGAGGACACAAACTGTTGAGAGGGAAGTATGGTTCAGTGTAAAACAGTAAAGATAGGCACTGATAACCAGAGAACTGCCTGAAAAACTGGGAGACTTCCTGATGACTCAGCAGAGTTGTGTTCCTCTGCACTTTGTGCCAGTGAGGATCCTTCCCTTCTCGACCTCCAGGGACAACTGATCTTTCAAGATGAGAATTCTGAATAATAAGAAATGTACTCAAGTAGAAGGGAAGGAGGAGCCCAAGAGGGAAATGATTCATTGCCTAACTGAACTAGAAGAATAACCTATTCATATGCAAGGTCATCTGTTGTTCTGGGTCATTGTGCTAATGAATCACCGTTTGTTTATACATTGGGAGTAGCACCTTACCAGTACAGAGAGGAAACAGAGACTACTTGTAGCAGGGATTATACCAGTAATTTTAGTGAAAACTTCTAATTTCAAAACACCTGACAGAAGAAAGAGCTGTATTCATACTTAAACCTGAAGAGACTTCTCCACTTCTTTGGACTGTGTGCAATTTAAACATATTTGTCTTAATGCCAGATCTGTGGCCAACTGATCTGAAGCAGAATTTGACAGAGCAGACACTGACATATTATGAACTGCCAGAAGTACAAACTAGGGAGCACAATGTTTGTGCTTCTTCTACAGCTAGAGTGTTCATTAGTGGTTTAGAGGAGAAATGGAAAGGCTGTGACAGGGAATAACTTTACTGGGAATATGACTAATTTATGCTTTCATTTCCCCTCTAAATATCTTAAGAAATGTTACCTCAACTATAAGCCATTTATTCCAATAACTTTTAATTTGTGTATTGAGGGAGTTTATGTCCACCTGTTGCCAAAGAATCTGAACAGAGAGAATCTTTTAGCCTAAATTCCCAAGAGATGATCTCTCGATTTGACACGACCAGTTGCTGCTCTCTGAAGGAGACTGTTTTCTGAGCTGGTCTGTGGATAAGAAAATGGATGAGGAAGGAGTATGTGCCTGTATTTTTTACAATTGTTCTGAAACCTGGAAGGAGGTCACTTGCATGATTCATGCAGCACAATCATGGGGTCTCCAACTGTATTTCGCTTCCTGATGTGCAGAAGTAATGCGAGATTCAAAACCACGTTCCTTCAGACCTCTACTGATTGTCAGATAAAAAATCCAAACACCCAGGAAACAACCTCTGTACAGGTTATCACACCCCTGTGCAAACCAAACAAGACATAAACCTGGTATTGAAGCTTCAGCTTTCAGTGCCAGCTCTCTGAGCAGTGGGCAATTAACTACTCTGGAGGGCACAGAGGAGACAGGAATGAGACAGAGCCTTCACTGACTGCTCTGCAGAGCTCTGGTCCTGGTGATCTTGTCAAACATCCAGTTTTAGGAAAAATCGTGGAAGAAACTGTACCAAATTAAAGACAAAAGAGCCAATGAACAAGGAATTAAAATGGCACCCAGGACTGATGCCCAGGTAAATATATTTATACATCCATAAAACTACAGTTATTTTTCTAAATTTGAAAAAAGAAACGGTTTAGGGAATGGTAGGAATAGAGATAATGAGTGAGCTAAAAGACATGAAAAATATTTTAATTTTAATTTCAGAGGAGAAACCAAGCAGAATTTTGAGTAGTACTACAGAAGGCAAATAATTAAATTATTACTATTAGACCCTTTCTCTATCTGTAAATTGACTAAAAGAAAATAATGACATTTTCATACATTTTTCCCCCTAAAATTGTAAGGGAAGTTATCTGGTATGCACTTTGTGACTAAATAGTAGACAAGTAATCATGCTTGTTGCTTAAGGTTTTGATGCTCAAATATATTTACTATTTAATGATTTTATAAACTTACTTACAGACTTTCACTTAAGTTTAAACACCTGCTTTACTTTGTTATCATTATGGACTACTAACTTTGATAAATAGATCAAAGAAACTTTGCCTTCCTTTTCTTTTTGTTTCCCTGTTAGACTGTCTATCCTTTAAGATGAATGAAAAAATAAATTCAGAATGTAGAGGAAGGAGCCCATTATCATACCTTCATCTTCTTTTTCAAGATGGGGAAGGAAATGGAAAAGACAGTATAACACAAGATAGAAACTGAATTGTTGATAAAGATGTGGAACAACAAGGCTAAACTCTTAGGACTTGACATATCACCTCTGCACAGCACCATTAGAAAATTTAGGAGGAAGAACAGGTTAGGCTGAAAAACTAATATTCTACAAGGAAGAAGGAGTCTTCCCCTCTTTGCAGAAATTCCAAGAGACTATTCAAAACCTTGGCTATTTAGTGCTCCACTTCTTCTTGGTATCTACTTAATTGTAAATACACTGAGTTCTACAATCAGCATGGCTTGGGCCAGTCACAAAAAATAAACCCTTTCAATTCAATTTTATATCTTGAATACTAGAAGATATTTCTAACTCTGGCAACTGCAGTTGAACCTTGACATTTCACATTAGACTGTATATGTTACACACATTAAAGCAGTCCAGTAAATAAGTCCATCAAATGAGGTAATGATAAAAACACAAAGAAGAATGAGAAAAATACAGGGACTGTCTTTCCCCTCCTCTCTGAACCCACCCATAAGCTGTTGGAGAACACTGGACTTCTTTGGGGGCAGAATATTTCCACAATCTTCCTGTCAGGTCAATGAGAACATGAAAAAATTAAGTCCATACTAAGAGCAATAGGAAGTGACAGAGGATGTTTTCAAGCCTGGCTCCTTCTCTTCTCTACAGATGATTAACTAAAATTACCCCAAGGATGGATTTTCCCTTCAGTAACTTGTGCTCTCCCAAGCATTTTCAGAGACATTGAAGGTGTTACCATGGCCCCAGAGACACTTCCAGAAGCAGTGTGGACAGAATGTCAAATATAGATATGGTCTGTATAAGGCATACACAACAGTGCACCTTATTGCTCTTAGACTACAGAAGCTAGCAGCTAGCAAAGCATGTAGAAAGATTAGGGCATCATCACAAACAAAAAATGGCTATTCCATCATATATTGGGCCACAGACATTACCTATGGATGTATTAATTTCTTAGGGCAGTTATTAGGATGTATATCTGAGTTTTATAAAGGACTGAGAGTTCACTGAACAAATTCTACCTTTAAGTGTCTTAGAGTAATGCACATCTAAAAGTCACTGAACTGCAACATAATCATGTTTAGTAGACCAGTGAAGCATAAATACACACATTGTTAAAATTAGTCTTTTTAAATGGGACAAGTAAATACGCAGTTCTTATAAAGAACTCATGCACTGATTTGGAGAAAAAGATCTGCTCAAATTGATGAAAGGGATTATTCAGAGTATTCCAGTGTTATTCTATTAAAGAGCTGAATTCTACATTTTCCCCCTACTAGGGATGTTAATCAGTTCCTTGATGTGATATTAGTTGCATTTAACCTGATAGGAGATGGATTCAGCCATGCATACATGACTAACCCTGTTAAAACATCAACAACAGAACTGAAAATCTCCCATCTAGATATTAACTGCACTACACAAGTAACAAAAGCCATGGTTTGAGATTCAGAGCCCTAAAATGTCAATAATCACACTGAGTCTATGACAAACAAAAACAGCAAGTGGAAAGGATGACACTCAATGTGTACTTAATGGAAAGGGGCGGGGGGGGAAGAGAAAATACAAAATACCCTTTCCTTAATACAATTTAACCTATACTGCAAAGGGTTTCAAGAGATAGAGCTGTCTATTCAAAACAGTGGCAATTAAGCAACAATTAAACACAAATTAATAGATGTCAGTTTTACCAGGTATTTTACTCCTTAGTACAGACCTATATTTTGGAATTAGACCTCTGTGCTGTCAAAAGCCTTTGATTTGCTTTGACACAAGGGAGACTATGACAAGGAGTTAACTGTACCTTGATATTTTAAAGAGAATAACTCTGACTTCACTGACTGATGGAATGCAGCTGATACCACTGGATACCAGTGAACTTAATCCCACTATTTCTTTCTGCCCTAATATCTTCTTGATTATGCAGAGCAGAAAATGTTTTCCAAAGGAAGCGGAGCAGAATGCACTTTCCACAGAGGTCCAGTATTTCCCATGTGCTTTTGGTTAGTATGCACTAGAAGGGAAGAGGTTCTCTGTTCATCTATTTGGTTGATTTAGTCAAGTTTCCCAAGCACTAGAGCAAGTTTTAAGGATCAGTATAAAGATACACATTAGATGTGTCTGGATATCCATTCTTCCCCTCTGGCCTCTAGCTGTCATTCAAGAAAGGTATAGAACCCTTGAAGGGTTTGTGACATAATGGGCATCCATCCAAACGTACAAAATGGCACAAGATGCTCTGGTTTCATACCTGCACAGAGATGAATTACATAAACTTGAGGTATTTGAACTGGTTTTCTGTCGTGGCGAACCGGATTTGTTAAATTCTGATCAAATTAGGTGGACAACATAGGTGCTCTTTCCTTTTTCAGTGATGAAAATGTGGCTGAACTAGAATGTTTTCCAGAAGAATTACTTTTCCTCTCTTTTCTTTACAACTTATTCTTACAACAACAAAAGGTTGTTACAGAGGCCAAATATCTGTCCTGAGGAAATTACAGAAGGGCTGCCATACCTTTTTCAGAAAACACCCTGAAACACACACTTTCACTTCACTTCCTCAATGGGTTTCTTCTCTCTTCATGTCGTGGCAGCCTGGGACACCCTGGGCAGTTTTTGGGGTTTTGGGGTGTTTGTTTGCTGGTTTTGTTGGGTTTGGTGGTGGATTTTTAAAAAGCAATACTAAGATTTTAGTTCTCATTGTCTTTGAGCACACTGGAAACCAGAAAGGCAAATCAAAATGCCAGGGAATCTGCTTATTGATAAATAATCCATCTTCTGGATGTGGAGTGAGTTACTGAGATTTCATAGTTTAATACTGTGATAGTATAATCATTTAATCAATGCCCCAGCCTAGGAATTAAAATAATATTGATTGGTACTGTGTTTGAAAGAATTAGCTTAGCAGACAGAAAATGGTTTTATTTACTATTACTAATAGCTCCCCACCAATCCTGTGTATCCAAAGTCATAAACTTTGAAAACACAGCTTCTCACCTGAAGAGTGAAGCAGCACAAGAGACCTCCAATCTGTTTGCAATAGCCTGCCCTCAGACAATTTGCAATTACAGAGTGAGTAGATTGTTTCATTCCAGTCTAATATTTTAATCCATAAAATCTTTAAAGTTAGAGAATTCTGCCTGAGCTATTAAATCAGTAGCTGAGTTGAATAAAAATTAAGAGTAGGTAATAAATCCCGTATTTAAATAATTCCAAATTCTCTCTCTTTTGGATGAATATTCAATATTTCAGTTTACTCAAATACATAACTTGAAAAGCAAATACTTTAGGGTTCCTATCTCCCAGATTGTATCAAGTGCTACTGTAAGACAGTTTTCCTTAATTACAGCAAAATACTGACTTACACTACTATGGGAAAAGTAATGCATTAGGCCCTATTTCCTTTCCCTTAAACCCTGATCATGGTTCTTGGTAGGCAACACTGAGCCATTTTGAGCACCAAGGGTTGTGTTCTCTGAAGTTTAAAGGAAATGGAAATGGAAAAGGAAAGAAGCCAAAACCTTTTTCTGGAGGCATAGTTTCTGAGGAGAACATCATCTCTCCGTATTCAGTACCTCAATAACTCTTTAGGTCCAATAAAAGAAGCAAACAAACAAAAAAAATGGTCATTTTGCCTGGGAGCATTCACAGCATTAATGTTAGTTTTCTTGTCTTGCACCTCCAAGGAAACTGCTTTTCCTCACAGGTTGTACTGGTTGATATGCCTATTTTCTGTCTGCCATTTCATCCCCACGCTTACTTTTGCACACAGACAAAAAGCAAACACACAGACCAATGCCATGTGTTCCCACATTCATACAAGTTTGCTTCAGGAAGGGCAAGGTGTGGAGTTTGTTTCAGCTATCACGCCAGAAAGGTCTGTGTACCTGTAGGAGCTGCTGAGCTGAGTGAGGGAAGCAGAAGCAGCAGAAGCAATTTGACAGACAAAAATGGAAACTATCTCCCTAAGAAACTTCTTGCAGCCTGATAGGCCCTGTCTTAAAGGTCTGCTTTTTACTGCTGGTCTCAGCAACTCCAGAATGCTATCATTTAAAAAACACTAACCTTTCCTCTAGCCTCTGCAGTCTCATGTGTTTTAAATTACAGTGAACAAAATAGGTCAGGTTTAAGCTTGCAAGAAGCTATCATACCTCTGGAAACGTCCAAATGCTTATGCCCACAACACTGTTCAGCTTGAGTGAATCCACTGCAGGATCACAGTTCTGTTTCGCCTCTCTTTTCTTCATGAGCTTAACTGTATCTTCCTATAAATTTCAATTTTATCTTTGCATTATAATAGAATTGAGGTATATATTTCTTACTCTTATTTCTTACTCTTTACCATTACATAAGCACTACTGTGTTTATTTACAACAGCTGCTGTTACTAAGTTGTTGAAGCCCGCAGATTCTTCCTAAATCTTCCTAATATTGCAGATTTTAAGCAACTTCTGTCACATCACAATAAAACATCACATCAGAATACAATGCATTTATAATCATGTAGCAGTGAATGAGGACTTTAAAAAACATTTAAGAATTGTTGTCCTGATTTTTGGAAACTGCAATTATTTCTCAGCTTAAATGCCCCTGAATTTTTCTGTTAGGTCTAGCACCATTACTTCTTTGTTATAATAAACAGTTGGATTATCATTTCATGCCCTGCCCCAGACATATATTTTGGAAATTATTCTGGAAAAAAGGCACACCAAAACTTCATCCCAAACACAGAGATCAAGAATAAGAGGAGTGCAAGCTGAAGAAATTTGATTTACAGTAATAACAGACTGGAACTGCCCACTAGTTGTTTTCACTACAAATCATTATAGATAGCAATCATCAGTTATGCAACTTCAGATGAAGCCTGTTTTTCCTGATATATACTACAGACACAAATGACCAAAATGCATGATGAGTTTGGTAATTAAAACAGTGATACAATTCCAAAAGGACTACTTTATGAAGTTTATTATAATACCAGTTGATGTGAGCCTAATAAGGAAAATAAATTACAATATAATTTTTCCAGTTTGCAGAAAGGATGCTTTTTAATCATTCTCCTTTAATAAAAGAACACACACATACACAAAAAGTCCTTCCTAGTCCAATTTAGTCTTACTTAATAGTCTTACTCCTTTTTTGTGAAACATTAACCAAGATATTTAAAGTTATATACGAGGAAGGATTCCTTTCTGTTCCTTCCAAAATGAAATGGCACACTGCATGCTGGCCCCCCTAACATTATCAAAGGTTTGTACTTGGGATGACTGCAGTGCATGGAGAGAACACAAACAGCAGCAAGGCCTAATGGGCTGCCTGTACCCAGCTGTCTCCTTGCATTTTGTGCGTGCTGCAGTGAGGGCTCAGTGCCTTCAGCCATTCAGGAACTGCCCAGCTGTGCAAAAAACAAAGCACATTTAGCATGTTTGAGGCAAATTAATCTTGCAAATTTCATTTTGCCAAACAGAGCAAGAAGACAAGGCAACCAAGACCTAGCTAGGCTGCGATTTTAATTATCTTCACAAACCTGGAATTGTAACCACTAATTCTGACCAAAGAATTATACTCAATGACTAACTGTAATGAATGTGATTATTCTCCTATAACCTGGACCTTCCACAATGTTTCTGCCTATCTTAGAGGCTGTTCTACGTTTATGTATTTGGGAAACTTGTAGGAACACCTTCATGACAGCCATGAGGAATAAAGACTTCCATTCCATGTCTCCCTGAGGCAGGGGTGGTCCTCTCCCATACTTCATCTAGCAGGAAAATGGCACCTCTCCCCAACCTTCTGTACAATCCACATTCCAGTTTGCATCATCACCTCTTCACATTAGCTTGACATAGAACTCTTTGCCAGGGCTTGGATTCCTGAGCAAAAACCTCTAAAGCATTCCAAAAACTTGAGCCAATCAAACACCTCATTGCTTTCTCTAAAACATTCCCACTCTGAGCCCATGGAGAAAAGATAAGAAAAAGCTGCCACTGCAAGACAACACTCAGATACCCAGGCTCACAAGCCCCTTCCTTGCACACAGGAGGCCTCAGCATTACTGGCTGGCAATATTTCCTCTTAGTGCTCCCAGATTCATGAGGTGGTTGAGCATATCCAGGAAGGCATCCTTTTTACAAAAGGGCTCCTTTTTCTTGCTAGCTCATGTTGCTGTCTATTGCATAAGCTGTGAACAGTCCTAAAGATTTATACATCAGCGTGAAATGTCAGATCGTTGGTTTTATTTCTTCATTAGAGTACTCTTTTATACCACTTCAGAAACTCTGTTTTGTCCTTACCTTCTCATTTGTTCTCTGGAGGAAACTATCTGCTCCCTGTGGGATAATTCTCTGTGGAATTTATTCGGCCAGCAAGGTGAGCAGGCTCCACAGACTTCCCCTTGCAGGATAACACCCCTTTAGCACCTTGCCTAAAAGCTGCACAACACCTCCATTTTACTTTATTTTTTTTCTTTTTTCTCTCCTGATCTAACACTCCTCTAAGTGTTTTCTTAAAGTACTCTTGATAAATTACTTGTGCTAATACAGTGATCCAATTGCTGACAGAGAATGAGGTGGTCTCCTGGCTAACTTACCAAATGCTGATCTTGCACATACACTACAACTTCTAACTGTGAGCCAAGATATCTGCTGACAGGTGGTAACTCCTCCAGGATCTGCTCTCCTGCGACCTGCTGAGTTGTTTTCTTGGCTTATTCATTTATTCCCTAAAGAAAGAAATAGGATCCCCCATAACTCTTGCTTGTTAAGCCTGGCTCATGTGTTCTCTGACTTTGGCCGGGAACCATGTGGTTGGAGGATTTCTATGAAGTGGAAAGGTTGTGATTCCAGCAAGAATTCCACATCACCTATCAGCTGTGATTTATAGGTCCCTACCATGACCTAAAAATATGTTGAATGGTTATATTCTTTCAGTCAGTGTTTGGCATTAGAAAGCGATGCTTTTTCAGGTGATGCAAGAATGCCTGCAGACCTGTGCAGTGCAGAATAATATTTTTTATAGTAATTATTCATTTCTGTAAGTTGTGCACTGTAAGACTACCATTACAAGTCCTGGCAAAGTGTTATCTGCCTTATATTTCTGCTAAAATTTTTGTCTTTAATTAGCATTACTGCAGGATCTTAAGCAGCATTGCTTAAGATAATATACTCCTAGGGTACATAATTCATAAAATGCATGGTATATACTTTTTAGCCTTCCCTCTCACTTTGATCCCATCGTGTGTTGGAAATTTGGTGGTGGTCTCCTACATTCTTGAACACCTGGAAAGCTTGTCAGATGCCCCTCTCTCCTAAGAGTGAGCTGATCACTACACAATTGGTAGTGAACTGCTTTCTGCACAGCCTCTCATCTTCAAAATGCAGCAAGAGAAAGAAAATACAGAACAATCCTGCAGCAGTTACAGGCCCAGACCCCACTCAAATTCCCCGTTCTGCAGTTTTTAATTAAACCTTCATGAAACAATACAGAATTCTGGGTAGAAGGGCTAGAATCCAGGTCTGCCTCTCCTTTCCCTTTAATAAACAGTGCTCTACCTGTTAGGCGGCACCTTTTCCTTCCTGTCATACAATGTTCATTCAGTGAAGGATGTGGTGAAGGGCAAAGCAAACAAGCAGTAAAACACTCTGACAGCAATTATTTTTGGTAAATCATGTAAGTCTGGAGCTGCCACACAGCAAGTCTCAGGAATACCTGCAGCCTGCTGCTTAACCAAGCATTCTCTTTCCCATGCCACTCCAGAGGCCATGCAGGAATCAGGAGTGCTTCTCCTTGTGCCAGTTACAGCAACCAGCTGGTGCTGCTATGCTGCTGGGAAAATGCTATTGGAGCAGCACACCATAGCATTTCTATCCTCTTCTCATCCCTGTTCTTCTATCCCGTAAATAAACCACATTCCTAACCAATCACAACATTGCAGTCAGGAAAATAATTTTTCATTATGCAGCATAAAACACAAAATCTAACTTTCTTACAAAAGTATATTTACTTTCACCTTTTCATGCTCCTCTGTTAATAAAGCACACACACACACACACACACACACACACACACACACACACACACACACAAGTGCTTATCTATTTCAGCTCTACTACAACTGATAAATTCATGCAGTAGTTGAGGGTGCTCTCTGTCTTCCAAATTTTCAGTGCATTACATGGACTTTTCAAAAGATCAAAGCAATTAAAAAAGAAATGACTGAATGAAACTAGCTTCAAAATTGTCTCAGTCCTCCTGCTGCTCCTGGCAGTTTTGATGTGACTTCCCCTGCTTTCTTCTTTGTATGTCTCTGTTCACAGAATGAAGAACTACAGCCACACACAGGGTTTTCTTAAGAAAGGTTTCAACACAGTATAGATAAGAGTTTTCCATCTGTATAAATTACATACAGGTTTGGTTTTTTTTAATCTCCACTGAGAATTACTTTTATATTAGATTATCAAACAAGATATGGCCACTCTACCCTGGACTCTGATTTGAATCTGATTTGTGTTGCAAGAGTAGTAAATTAAGTTACTGCACCTAGCAGAGCTGGAACTGATAGCATTCACTCTCATAAAATCTCATAAAAGTATGAATTAGATATAGTCTTTCACAGAGTTCTCTCTTCCTCTGCTAGCATGTGGAAGAGACTTTGAGATGTATTGGAAATGTTCCTTTTTGAATTGATTAAGATCTGTAGACCATATTCAGATTCCTATAGGTTGTGGCAAACCAGCTCATTATTTTATGGAAGGAGATTTTTGTGGACCTAGGAGTTACAAACAGAAGCTCAGGTGAACCCTGGCTGATGGTTTTCTGGAGCTCACTCTCAGTTTCTTTAAATGTTTTGAATACAGAAGTAAATATATTAGATTTCACTTATCCCAACAGGCTTTTAAATCCAGGAGAACTTTATTATTGTGAAAAAGTAAGTTTGCACTCTGGAAGTTTGGGATCTATCCAGAAGCTGCTGAAATTGGTGGAAATAATCTGAATTATTTTGATATGCAGATCAGATTTCATGTGCGTATAGAAACATGTTGATGGACGTCACAGAAGATGATCCTTTGCCACACAGAGCTGCTGTCTCCTTTGTTTTAAGGAAAGAAGGAGATCAAGTATCTTCCTTTATTTTAAAAACACCTGGACACACAGGGCCTTATTGGCTTCATAGATTTATCTTCCCAAAATAGTCCAGGAACCAACCAGAGATCTTCTAACATGCTTGGAAAACAAAATTTCTCAGGTAACATACACTAAAAGTTTTGGCAATGTTAAGAACTCATTCCTTGTACATCAGAGTTATCTCCCATGCTTAAGTATTAATCAAGAATTTAAAAAACACGATCATTCTAGGTCTGTTTTTAGGGTTCATTTAATGCTTCATTAGAAATAGAGTTTAGGAGCAAAGCAAAATTCTCATAAAACAAACTTAGACACTTTGCAGAAACACTGCAGTATGTAGAGACTCAAAATATCATATATACTCTTTCAGTTTTGTTATTTTTCCCCCTAGAATTTCTTCTAAGGAATGTTTCACAAAACCCTCAGGACTGTTCAGTCTGGTTTATGGTCAATTCATACCTGATGGATTCACTACAATCAGAATTTTGGTGTCATTTCACCAATGAACTCTCTGAAGTTGTACCAGTGTACACCAAAGTGAAATGTGCTTTCAGGTCACTTGTGATCCAAAGTAACCAATGAACAGTGGATGCCCTATACTGGATAATTGTGAAAAGAGGCAATTGCTGCTTGCTTTGGTGAGGGGGTGTTGTATTTTTCTGGTTTTTTGCTTTTCTAGATGACAGTGACAGGAGGAAAGGATGGTTATAGTGGCAAAGGTAGCTGAGCTGTCCTCACACTCACAGAAGTGCAGTCACTCCATGCAGTGCTGTGCCAACTTGCAGGCTCAGGGCTGCTAATCACTGGGGAAAATCCCACTGAATATGGGCAAAAGTCATACATTTTGTGCTGCTCTGAAAGAGCTGTAGGCAGTGCAGGGCCTGAGTGCAGGTGTCTCCTGCCAGCTCTGTCATGCCCTTGAGCCTGTTCCCCTCCTTTCCCCCACGGCAGGCTGAGCATCCTCTCCCAGCAGGGCACTGCTACACACTTGTTCCACTGGCTCTGCTGGCTGCAGGAAAGGCAGCACCTGTCTATGCTCAGTAGGACACTGGGCTAACATCATCATTTTAGGGAAATTTAAAAATTAGCAATTAAAAAAACCCTACAAAATACCTTTCACTAGGTTAAAATGCTTTTCTTGGACCTTGGACTCCTGACATTTTTTGGAATAACATGTACTTCTTGATCTTAAGACTGAATTTCCTTTCTGTTATGATTGCCAATACAGCAGTTATAGGTATTAACAAAATATCTGTTGATATAATCCAGTATGATAGAGGGTCTGAAACACTGACTTTTGCACTACTACATACAAAGAGTGAAAGTAAACCACTGTAGGAAAAATAATAAAATATTCTGTAGTTCAGAAAACGTGAATGGAGGTGATCTTTTATCTTTTCTGTTCCGACTATGTTATATAAGAGCATTATTTACTTTTGATGAAGACCACTGCTGTTAATAGACAATTAATTAGCCTAAAAACATAATAAAAGAAGTGGTTCATAATTTAGATTCAGACTTTGAACTCTGCTGTTAAAACTTACATAACACAAGATACAAAGAACAAAATGTTAGAAAAATGCCCTGTAGGAATGAAAGCATTCAAGATGCCCTGAGAGCTTTATTCTGGTCAATATTGCCATGCCCTGCTTTATAAATCATGTCTTATCTGTACTGCAAATTGTGAACAAGTGAGGGCTCAGCCTGGATCCCACTCACAGTCTACCCCAAGCAGGAAAAATGAAAAAGAGTTGTGTGTGGTCCACACAGCTGCCATTCAAAGGAAAGGACAAAGACTCAAATGTGCTGATATGGAGTCTAAATGACTAAATTCACTAAACCTTCCAGCTCTGCAAAGCATAATAGCAAATGTAAAAGAAATGTGGACAGAACCAGTAATGGAAATGTGAATCAGTAGCAAGACAGTTGTTTCTTTTCCAGCCCTCATGTAAGTGCCTGATGATAAAAACTGCTAAAATTAACTTTATTGGTTTTGCAATCTTTGGAAGGAAGTAACCATGCTTGGTTTGCTGGCTTACAACTAAGATACCAAAATATTTTTAAATAGAATAGGAGTCTTCACTTAGAGACTATTAGACTATCACAAAAAATTTATATTTATTTGTGTTAATTATATGTAATATTTTTGTATTTTTATGCATATATAAATTTAGCTTGTTAACGACAGCCCCCACAAATAAAAAGCCAAATCTAGGCACTACCCACTCTATCAAATTCCTTTGTTCTACCTCCCTATTGCAGACGCTATTTCTCGCCTGGCCAGTGGCCGTGGGCCACCAGAGGGAGCCTGCACAACTCCACAAACCACACAGGCACAGGGAGTGTAACAAAAAGAAAACCGGCTGAGTTGTTCCTGTAGATCCTGCAGACGATAGCTGAAGTGTTCCCAGGTTCCAGTGAACCTTCCACATAGAACCCAGGCTTCATGGGGCATCATTTTGCTGCTTCAATGTGGAAAAAATAGGAAGCTGTTCAAAGTAAATGAAGACAGTGAAAAAAATTTGCAGTAACCACGTAGAAAAGGGAGCCATAAACAACTATTTCAATTTTACATAAAATTAGTAAAACAGGAAAAGGTTAATTTATAGTATTAATTCCATACCATTTATCTTTCTGTTCTGTCTGTTTAGGGCCTAATCTGCCTACACTGGAAGAGACTTCAGAGAAGGAATTCTCTCACTTTTTATAGGCACAGTATGGGTAGAATGAATAAAAACCAAAGTGATGGATGCCGTACTCATAACTCTCCAAATATTTGATATTGTTTCAAAATGTCTTCATGAATGAAAAAAAAACCCTTTTAATTATTCTAAAAATAAGAAAACTGAATACAGCTTAATTACATTTACAACTTTCACGATCAGTGATCAGTGGATGCTTTTTTAAAGATTTGTCCTTTAGATACCTTGCATTTACAGTCATAGCATCCTAAATGCATTCAGTAATTTCTTTTCAAGCAGCCCTGTGAAATGCCAGGTTGATGTTTATGTAAGCGGTAAGATTTATGGAGTGCTCTTTCAGAACAAATTAGAAATTTCCTGTGATGACTTTATTGGAAAAAGATCAAGGAAACATCTCTCTAATAGTATTGATGGTTGTTATTATGGTAACTGTGTATTTTCCTGCAGAACACAGGAATGAAGAAACACCAAAAGGGAAGTGACGAAAGGGAGCAAGAGATGAAGGATGGAAGGGAAATGACGGCAGAAGGCGCGGATTGGAAACGATGTGCAGCGGTAGAAGAGGAAACAGAAAGGACAATGTGTATGTGAGATGTCTGCAACTTGAATTCAACCTATGACATAACACCCACCTGCGAAACTGCTGGTGGCCTCCAACACCTGAGGAGAGAGGCCTGTAGCCTTCTCGAATTGTGGCTTGACAGCCAACACAACCATTCTCACTGACTGTAACGGGGCACTGTGAAGAGATGGCCACATGTTCCCTCCCTGCATGCCAGAGAGCAGCTAAGCTCACTACAGGCCTACACCCAGCTGATTTCTTCTCAACCCAGTAACATGTTGGATGTATGGAAAAAAGTCAAAAGATAAAGGTCTTGAGTCTGACAATTAGGGGGAACAAAAGAGCTAGTCTACAGTCAAGTGTCTTCACTCACCCTTGACTCCAGCTACTCCTAGGATGCCATAAAAAGTGTTTGCTTACTCTATTTTATAAATCCTCAAGACCTTTATGTATCTTTCCCAATGTCATCCTATGCATAAATGCCTCGGATAATTGGAAAAATTGCTGCAGGCTGTACAAAGTTAAAAGGCTTCTCCCCCTCTGAAGAAATAGTCATTATGATTGGGCCAATTTTCAAATTAAAAGTTTCAATCTGTTGGGAAACTATAATTTCAAGCATATTTCTTCCATTTCCCACCAGCTACAACATCAAAGATTGCCAGAATGAGAGCTAAGAAGCTTCAATTAAAAAAAAAAACGTCCAACAATGTCTCATCTTGACCACAGAATATCCCTTGTGCCATGACCAGAAGAGCCTCGGTTTAATTGCTTCTGCAACATTGCCAATTTGTTGCATTACTGGAAAATATTCATAGTATTCAATAATTTTTTCTTATGGGTCAAATATTGCAGTCCATCAAGTCCAGGAGAATCATAGTTTTCACTTCTCAAGAAAATGAAGCTTTTGCATGGTGCAGTTCAGACTTACCTCTAAGAGCATCCAGGATTCAAGAAGAAAGTAATTAGACTAAAACAGATCTTGTGTACTTTAAGTTTCATGTGATTCTTCTGGGCCAGGCACAAGTTGTGGGCTTCCTCTCTGCCTGTTTGATTTTCATTTTTCATCGCTGGAAGTGGTGGTGCTGTACTGACATATTTTTCCCAAAGCAATCCAGGATTCGGAGCCTCTGAGATGTTGCAAACACCACACAAAGGATTTCTTATCTTTTTTTCCGACTCTTCTGCTGGACATTTCAAGTGGCCACATTACAAAAAACTTCACAGAAAACAAAGAATGCTTTTCACTGAGCATTTTAGTTGCTGCTTTGGAATACCTGATATTATTCAGATCAAAAGATTTGACTCAGACAAGTCACTGGTATCTTTGGTTCTTACTTTCCTAATCCAAGTAATAAAAGAAGTTTGAAGGCAGTAAAGGAGGTATTTTGAGGGCCCCAAGCCATGTGAACACAAGCCTGTCTGTCTGAGATCTGACATCATGGCCACTTTACAGTGAGACATTCACACCTCTTCACCCAAAGACGATGCTTCTTTGCACATTTAGTGTATCTTACAGGGTCCTTCTGTTCTCCCCCTTGCATTAAAACACTGAAATGTTGTGGCACTGTGTCCCACCTAACATACAACATAAGTGATGCTCTGTACCCACCTGCCTTGCTACAGCCACCAACCCATTTAAATAAAGAGCAGGAATTTATGAACAGGAAAAAATGGCAATAGGTTAATTTAAAAACTTAAAAGCTTGGAATCTAAATTTAAAATTTTTGTTTCCTGCAATGTTTAAATGATCAGATTATCTCCTAAGACTTGCACTTGTTTCACATAACAAATTGTACTGGTGGCTCTGGACTCAGGTTGGAGTTTGGAACTCTCATAGTTTGAGAGTTTTCGAGTTTAAACCTTTCACACCGCTTGTGACCTACGTATTTCAGTGTACTGGTATGTTTTGATATCAAATTGTATTTGCATGTATTTTTAATATTTATACATGAATGTCTGTCTGAGATGAAATGTTTAGTTGATAGAAACACCTGCTGGGACCTATTACAACATACTAATAATGGGAACTGTCTGCTGTACTTTAAAAAGAAAGGATTTTCCCCTACAGTTGAACTGAAATGGAAAAAGGGCAGAATATGGTATTCACTGAGTAAGGAGGTAACTCAGCAAAGGAGATGCATGTGTGTGCTTCATAAAGGTATCACTTTTCTTTCCAAAAATAAAGTAACAGCTTTGGATGTGGGAAGGAGTGTTGTGTCTATTCATTTAAAAACATGGCCAATATTTATAGCATTCATATTTTCTCTTTTTTAGATCTCTACTTAAACATAATTGTCTATCATACCCATAATTCTAACTCCCTAACCCAAACTTATTTTCCCCTTCAATTTTTAGAAGATAAACAGAAGAGGTACACAAAATCATTATGTGCAACCAAACATCCTGTGTGCATATATGTACAGCACATCTATGCAATATCCACAGATATACGTAAATCTATGTATATGGTGTTGACAATTTTTGAGAAACAAAATAAATACAAAAAGCTACAGAAGGGATCAATTCAAACACCAAAGCAGCTCTAATGTATTTCAGTTTTGAGCCCTGATTTTATTTGATCAAAGATATAGGAGGAAAACAATCTCTTACAAGGGTCTATAACACTTTCCAGGTATTGGCCGAACATGAGTGGTTCAGATACAAAATAGGTAAGACATGTGGTGTGACATGAGTTTAGATGGTAAGAAATGCACCAAATTATTAATGAACAGCATCGCAATTAAAGCATAATAAATGGCTGCCACTAAAACTGTTATTCTACAAACACCACTTATCCTACACAATAGTTTCAAAAATGTTCTAAAGAAGTGTATATAAATAAATATATGTATACATGTACAGGGGTAAGCTTTTTTTAATACATATATACATAAGCATACATATTTATACTCTGACATTTAATTTTTCATCCCTCTGAATACATATATGTTGTCAGTGGACTTGGTTAACTACATAGGTTTCAAAAGTAGAGAAAAGAGAAAGTAGAGAAATAGAATGATCAATAAAGCAAAATTCCAGAAAGAACAGCTGTCTGGAATACAAGTATGCCTTTGTTTTTAGGTTTACTATTGCCTGGCTTTTTAAGCTAAATCTTTCATTTCTAGTTGCTTTAGTCAAACACCAGGAAAAAGACATTGCACCATAGCTTCCACCTACACTGCCTACCTCAACAATAATTACTATTCTTTCTCTTAAAACAGCACTGGCCACAACCACAGCCAAAAACCATATGACTAAATGGCTCCTCAGTATGCACCATAATTCTAATTCTGGTGATAAAACCCTGGCTTTGAGGACTTAAAATACACAGTATTGCATACAGTTGCTGAGCATTGTGTCTCATCTTCCACATTCTACACAAGCATAATGGGTGAAAGGGCTTAGAGGAACAATTGCTATTTTTCTCTATCATAAATGTCAGCAAGTGACTGTTTCCATTGTGTAGCTTTTTATTGCATTACTTGCTTGGTGTCCAATAATCCCTATGAGCCATGATGCTGGAGTTTCACATCCCTGAGCCACTTTCACACAGCCCACACACCACTCAGCATCCTGCTGCCACAATAGTTATTTCCAAAAAAGCTGTTTTGAAACAGTATATTTAAAAGGCAAGGGCCACAGAACTGCTCCATGCTAACAGAAAGACCAGCACAATTTATTCTGGAGCAAGGGAACCTGACAGAAAAGTCAGCATTGCCTAAGCCCTTTGGTTTTGTATCTGTACATGCACCATAAAACTGTACATGCAACAGAAAATAGCACAAATTGCTTATAGGATGGGTGGGTGAGAAATATGGCTCTACTACAAGATTATACCTACATGTATATACTCCTGCATGTAGGAACTGATAACAGAAGGTATGATATGTTACTGATAAGGGAGAAAGATGACCGTCTGTTGTCCCCTGAAGCACAGAAAAGCAGGAAGGAAAGGTACCGTAAGGCTGTATTTGACTTTTGTACATCCAAGTCCAGACCATTGTCCCTGACAGTAGTTAGCATCAGAATTTTGAAATAAAAGTGGCTGATACCATCCACTGTCTAGATCTAAAGTCTTGTCCTAAGTGGGGTGTCCCAGATTCAATGTCATTTCCAAAGTTTTTATTTCTAAGTACTGTAACTTCAGATGTGTTTCCATCAATTTTCAGACCTGCATAATTTTTGACCTTGATGCCACTAGCTAGAAGCTGCATAAGAAGTATTTAATGAAAGTCACTTTGCTGACCTATGACTCAGAGAGGCAGCTCTCAATCACTGTGCCTCTGAGGGTTATTCACAGGGTATGACAAGGGCAGCTTCTAGCAACACGGGCTTCCCAGAATCTGCAAATAGAAAAAGCTCAGATGTTTCCTCTGCCCTACAGTGCCACATCCTTTTTCACTCTGACGTAGCCCCTGCCCTCTTCCCTGAGCTGGCCATGCAGTCATGCCCTGGTGCACCAGAGCTTGCTCTGACCCTGCACGCATCAGCACCCTGCCATGCTTGGGGTAGGTCAACACCGGCAGCCACGACCTACCAGGTTCTCCAAAAGGAGGGCATCAGAAGTTAAGAAGTTAACTTCTGTTAAGAAGGAGTAAGGAAGGCAGAGGGGAGCAGAGTAGTAAGGGATGAAGACAACTATTGTGCTTCATCTTTGGAAGCTCTGGAAATCCTGCAGGCTTTGCCTGGTTGGGGTCCCCCTGTTGTCAACCGCTGCAAAGCAGCCAAATGTGGGTCAGTTGTGGGTGGAAGTTAAAAGTCCATCCAAGCAGCATTACAGGCTGATCACATTGTTCTGACTGTGCTGACTGCAAGGGCAGGCTGCCATCAGCATAAGCCACAATGGACACTGCTGAATCAGCTCCTTCTCTGAGGAAAATGAAGTTAAGAAACCTATAAATCTCAGCAGCTACCCCACTACAGTCCAAAAGGATCACACAAGCTTTCTCCCCCAACTCCTTCCTTCCATTTCCAATTAGTCAGCAATGAAATGCAGGGAGATTATTCATCAGAAAAGAACTCATTCAAATATTAACATGATGGCTGTTTGGGAGCTGGGCTCTGATTCATAAACAAGCTGTCTGCATTTGCGTTAATAAGGCAGCTACTTCCAAGCACAGGAGTATTCAATGGGGGGGAAATTGGCTCATCAGCAGATGACACCTGGTTTACCTTCCTATCACTAAAAGAAAATAAATGGTTGTTACTCTTACTGCCTGAGATGAGTAATAATTAGACATCAATTTTTATTCTAACTTATCATGTATGCATATTGGGAAGCTGAGTCTTGCTGGGATAATTCCCCTGCATCTTTGGAAATTTCGCTTAAGAAAGCTGTGACAAGACCTGGTCTGTGAGACAATAAACACCTCAGATCTGTCCAGGTTCCAAAGGTGGTCTGTTCCTCAGAGAATGATTTCTCTTGTTCCAGTGCATAAGCTATAGGATGAATGAAGCTCTCATTCTAGTCTGGGCTTTGTATCTTGCATTTATCTTCATTTGTATTGCCTGACTTTTGCATGAGATTTATAGCCCAGCTGTGCAACAGTCCCAGCGTGAAGCATTCTGTCAGTAAAAATGAAGAGCTACATGAACATGTATTTACAGCGGCAGTTATAACTGATTCATAGAATGTAAACAAACACAAAACCATCTGTAATTCTCCATGTAAAACTAGCTAAAAAATAAAGTACAGAATTGGGCAGACATATTCTGATTGCTGTTAAATTTGTGATTGTAGACATATGCCAGATATTAGCTTTTATTCAATTTTTCCTTACACAACAAAGGCTATTTGTTCAAATTCAAGGCTCCAGCACATCCTCAAATTACAAGAAACAAGCAATGGACATTCTCCATGTTCACTCTTCAGTGTGGGTCTCCCATCACTAGCCAACATCTCCACAGTCTGTGATAGGCTGTTTCCACTTTCATTTAAAAGGAATTGATGTGAACTATGGTTATGTATCTCTTTGATTTTATTTTAGAAACTTAGCTATTAAGAATATCAGGCAACTTTGAGCATCTTCATCAGTTGCCCTCTAAACCTGTAATTCAGAATTACTCTAACAGGCAACTACAACACCCATCAAACAACATTAAAAACTATTGCAAAGAGAGGAGATGGGAAGACAGAGTGAAGGTCAGAAATTCCTGGTGCACACAGATTTCCTAGTGCAAACTGTGTCATGTGGGAAATTACATGATTTAGGCTAAGCATGAGACAAATATTTCTTCATATTATTTTTGTGTGTGCAAAGGAAAATAAAACATCTCCTTCATTCTTGTTCACACCTCCTCCTCATAAAGTAGAACACCTGCTGTCCACTCTAATAGCAGAAGGTTCTGGCCATTTTGTGTGCCAAAATGCTACTCATAAACAACAAAATGGTAGCATTTTATTGCATTCTGCCCGGTTATATAGTCCCCAACATTAAAATATGTTCTCCAGTGGCCTAGATATCAGGGTGTAGATGAAGATCTTCAGTTTTTAATTAATAATACATAGTGCAGAATCTGAAAGGCTATCTATAATTTATGTATCAGTGTCTCAAAAGCAGTCATTCATACATTATATATTCAGACAGAAAATTATCTTGCTTTTATTTTCCAATAAAAAGTGTAAGATGTTACTATGTACTCTCCAAAATGGAACAGTGCTACCCAGAGCTCCATAGCTCTCAAAAATGCCAGGTTCCCCTGGGTTCTCTTTGCTACAAGAGGCTAAAGGTGCAAAAGCACTACTCACTGAGCATCTCTCCCTCTCCTCTACTGGCATTTCAAAATCATCTTGGCCACTTCTTGGATAAGTGCTAATTTATCCATAGTGTACATAGAGGGACAAATAATGTGAGAAAAATAAGTTTATCAAAATGGAAGGATATTATTTAACAATAAAGGGTTTCCAAACTGGACTTAAGAAAAATTGATTATGGTAATATACCACAAGAACTCTATAAAATAGAGGGCCAAAAAAGTAATTTTTAAAGTACAAATATATGCAAAGCTATTGCAGATAAAGCATACTGAATATTAACAGTCATTCTCATCATGCTGTCCTATTTTCCAAGCACCCACCTACTTATGGGCACTTCAAAAAGGAAAAATAAAAAAATGCATATTGTATATGCCAAACGTGCAACTCTTAAAAGTTGCTTCAATGCTATATTTTCTCCCTATCTCTAGCAAGCTGCAAAGCTAAAAAAAAATCCAGTATCTTCTCCCTCTCTCTATCAAGCCACAAAGCCTAAAATGATGATATCAGGGTACATGGTACAAAGAAAGTCAGTCTCAGACACCTCAGTCTTTGCACTTGTTTGTGCAAAGCAATGTAGACAAGATGCCAGCAGGATCCAATGAGCCCTCCCTCCTGCCTCAGGTGCTGGAAAGTCATTTCTGGGAGGCTGGAAGTTCCAGCAGTCTGACAGACCATCTGGACTCTTTCTTTCCAGGACAGAGGGAAATGACTCATATTTACAATTGCTTTGCTGCAGCTCCACCAGAGTGGATGTAGCACCAACAAAAGTACAACTATTTTTTTCAGATTTGCCCCTCTTCCATGTTCTACACTCCTTAAAAAATGTTTGCTTTTTTCCCCTGAGAAGTAATGAGAACAATCCAGCCTCAACACAGAATCAGAGTGACTGAAATAAAAAATATTTTCCAATATCATAAAGGCAAGGAGATGATAAACCAATTAATATTTGTGATGTATCTGGACATGTGATGATTTGTATGTAGTGATACTGTGAGGTAGGAGATCAGAATACAAAAGACAACTTTCAGCAAAGTGAGAAAAGGAGTATCAACCCACACGGAAAGGAGATATAAAATCACATTTTTTAATATGTGGATTTAATCCAATCTAAACTTTATTACCTTAGACTAATATTATTTTGGAGAAAAGAAAACAAACAGTTCAGCATGACCTACAAGCAAACAATCTAGAAGAGAAACATAAATTCTTGAGATTCATCCACTTTCCTTTATGAAGTCATAGAACAGTTTGGGCTGAAAGAGCCCTTAAAGATCATATTCCATGCTGTGGGCAGGGACACCTTCTGCTAGACCAAATTGTTCAAAGCCCCATCCAGCCTGGCCTGGGATATCCCAACACCCAGTAAGAACATTTTGAAGATTAGAAGGAAAAAATTACAACTGGGCAGGAAGAACCCCACTGTGACCCAAAATGTCACCATCTGTAAGACAATGTAACCTTGAGAAGACATTGCTTCTTTCTTATTGTAAAAACATGCTGGAAGGGACAGTCCATTTCCAGTCACTCGAGCCACATAAACTGCCAGAGTTTTTGATGGATTTAAGGTGGGTACAGTGGCCTCCACTGTGTGGGAATACACACATTTTTTCACCACTCCACAGCTACAGGCAGTGCAAGTCATTTTGGCAGCAGGAAGATGTAAAAAAGCAAGTCTGAATGGCTGCAGAGCACCATTAAACATCCAGAACACATGATTTGGACTGAAGACAGTACAGCTCAGTTTTAAAATACCAGCTTAGCCTATTTAGCTGCATGTAATTTGGCTGCTGAGTTGTCAAGGAACTTAATCGATAATGATTATTAATTACAATCTAACAGTAATGGATTGAGCAAGGAGGGCCTGCTGGTTTGGTGTTGAAGAGTCCTGAGACCAGCTTGAGCAAGCTATCTCAAATCAAAAACATCACACTCCCAAGAAACCTACTTCCTGACTGGGGCAAACAGCAGCAGGGATGTGCAGGCACTGAGATGGAAGTGAGAGTCAGAAGTGTGGAGCAGAAGAAACCAAAGACCTGGTAACAGCCCCTCCAGCAACAAAGCATCTTTTGCTGAGCAGGCATGACAACACATAATCTAAAGATGTGTATGACTGACAGTCAATCATTTTATACTGTAAAAGACCAGTCACACTTTCTCACCATGGGGATACCTTGCATTCCTCCCTAAGGTGTGTGGTGATCTTTCCCTTGGGTGGGGATGCCCCTTTCGAGACTGAGCAAAGAGATTTGCCCACAGTGATTGGTATGGGTCAGTAACATCAATCTCTACTTGATAAGCTAGCTCTGATAATACTGACTAAGTAAAAAGTGCACTATATTAGTTTTATTGTGCAGTTAATAATTCTGGTTACAACCCCTTGATCTTTTGACTTTCTGTCCTTTGGCTTTTTACTATTTTGCAATTTTACCTTTATTCTCTTCTTTTTTACCAAATCATTGGCATTAACAATCTAAATAAATCACTCAATTTATTCATATTGAATACCTGGTTTGCCATCATTAATCCTGAAGGACAAAGCCATATAAAGGCTTAATTACACCTCTACCACCCTTTACCATAAGCTTTGTCCAAAAGCTTTACCAAAAGCGCTCTGCAGAGTCTGGAGCAAGTGATTTTTGGGGATAGAAGACATCAGCTATGCCCCAATTTTTCCTTCACAAGTTTTTTTGTTCTAGTGTTTTAAAGAACCATTCCACATATGTTCATTAGCATCATTCCTCTTCTCAAATCCTTCCCCAGTTTCAGGTTTCATTACAAGCAAGTCTGATCTTTTAAGTCTGGCTCGGTAATCTCAGTTTCCTGTTTGAATTGTCTCACTCCTTTCTTCCATTTCTTTAGGGACTGGCTTCAGATTTGTAAAGTCAGGATGAGGAAGAAAGAAGTAGAGAAAACAAAAATCTACTTTATCACATTTATCAGCCATTCTAAAAAAATATCTTTTAAAAGGGCCAGTGAAACCTCAAGCTCTATAGCTCAGGCAAATAAGAAAAAGAACTATATTTTAGCAAGTAGTTAACTGCAGGCAAATGGCAATGCAATATATGCTGAAATCGGTTCTGCAATAGGAACTGTTGGATTTTCTCATTAATTGAAAAGCAAAATATTGGCAAATTGGACTGTAATTTCAGCAAAGTTCTCTTAGGTCACGTGGTCTATTTTGTCTGTTCTGCCAAGACTGAGCTGTTAATTTTGAAGTGTTTTCTACAACCTGATTTTGAGTAACTCCAATTAAAAAGTGGTAATATCATTTCAGTGAAAGGTTCTTTATCATTCATTTGCCACAAGACAAATCTCTTTGAAAACTACCAAAAAGTAGTTAAAATTTGTGCTATTAGAAAATATTGCTTAATAGACATACGAAATTTTTCCATGCTGTTTCAGTTGTCTCTGAAAATTAATTTCTTTCTTGAAGAATAATGACTATAATCTGGACTAAATTAATTCTATAGTCAATGGTTAAAGGTATGAGCATTACTGAACTAACAGGCTGAGGCTGTAAATCAACATTGTTTTAACAAACCATTACGTTACAATAATTACACTTTGAAAAGTAAAAAATAATTCTCCACAAATAAAATGTCAGGACTGCATAATGTTGTATTCCCATTGGGAAGAAAAACAGGTCACCTTAGTCCCTCAGGCACAAATGATCAATACAAGGTGAGTGCTGACTATTGGTTGGGAACTGTATATCACCTTTGCTCTGGTTTCATCATTGGATATTCCTCTTTGCATTCCCAAACATCAAGTCAATATCTCATTGGTTTTAGATCTCCACATGTTGCTACCATCCCATTAAGTCATCCTGAATTTTTTTTTTTTAATGTTTGCTCTTCAAGGATGCAGTTTAAGCATTGTCTTCCTCTATCTTCCAGACCATTCTTAACAATTAATTTTTGAGATGAGACAAGCATTACTCCGGTGTGGCTCAAGCAGTCACTACTTGTTATAAACACTGGCAAATCTTTCACTAACTTGAAAAAAAATTACAATATGAGAAAAGAAGGAGAAAGAGTATAGGTACTACAGGTACATAGGAAGGTATGTCCATGGAGGAGAGGAGAGTGAAGAGGGAATAAACCTGACTTGTACCAGTGGAGAATACAGCCCAAACACAGTGAATAATCTAGATCTAATAAATCCAGTACGTACGCATCCAGTGTTGCTTCCAGTGGAGTGGAGAAACACACTGCTGTTGGGGGTCTGGACTGACCTCAAGAAATATTTATTGTCTTCCTGGCCATTCCTTTGTTTGTGGGTTGCATGTAGCAAGACAAACCAGCAGTTCATTTATGACCAAGCTCTATTTATAATCCATAAACCACTCTGTTTTCTACTTAATCAATTCAATCTACATTTTTCTAACATCCTGCTGGGTACTGCATCAAGTTATTTATTAGTGGTGTAGTTCTTCAATACACGTGTTCAAATAGAGGTATAAAACCACCCTGATGGCAGACATTAAAAATTCATCTTTACCAATAATTACTGTAAGACCTACAAAACACATCAGGTATTACCTTTCTAAGTCTGTAAAAGCATCTTGCTATATAGCATTATATTGGAGCATTGACTTTCTTATGTTGTAAACAGCATTTGAACTGGTTTCTAACCACAACATAATTAATTCAGTTTATTACCAATGAAGGCTTATATGTGGCAATCCCAATACATAGATTTTTGTTAAGCAAAATCTTGAGGATTAATGTGACCTATACATGCATTCCAAAGCTTAAATCACAATAACAGGTAATTGGACATGAAATTATATTCCACAGATGGGGGGAGTGAGGAGGGAAGAATTTATTTCTGCTCTCTGTTATACCTGTAAAAAACTTTCAAAAAAAACCCACACATGTAAGATGTATCTAATTTTTTTTCAAAACTACCTAACACTGTTGTGACCACTGAAGATGCTATGGGAGGAAACAGCTTTTTTTATACATACAAGAATGAAATTAAAGAATGACACAAATCATTTTAATTATGTACTGGCAGTGCTTTTATATTTCAGGCCACCTATTTTATATTCTCTTATGCTTCATCTGTGTCATTAACCAATTTAATCATAATGGTACTAAAGAAAAAAGCTCTTAGATTTGTCTCACTTGACCCATTTTTTTTCTAAACTGAGTGTTACTGTATACAGTAACATTTTCTCTTAGAATCATGTTCTATTCTAGACCTGCTTTATTTTTATTTTAGTGCATGTGAACTTAAATAACAAAATGAAGGTCTCAAACACAATTTTCTTGCTTTCTTGAAAGCTATCATACAAGCTGAGTTATTCTTTATTATTTTCTATATCTTCATAAGATTTAACCAGTATTTAGAAATATGTCACATACTTAGTTTTTCCTTTTTTCCACTAGACAAGAAGAGTGGACACTCAGCTAACTTCATGTTAATTCTTGCAGTAGCATCAGACGTCGAGATGCAGTAGCTGTGTGCATGGGCAGAAAAACTAAGATGACTACACAGCATGAATTTAAAGTATGTGCAAACTCCTGCTAAAATACCAAAAACTTACATCATCTGACATGCAATATTTCCAACTGATTATGTTAGTGATTATAGCAATATTATCTATATCATAGTATAACCTAGCAATATTGTCAGTGGATTTTACAACAAAACCTACAAGTAAAATGAAGTTAGTAATCAACAGTGAATAAAGCTTTCAAAACCATTTCAAGCTCTTTAACAGAAAAAAGGTTTTTCAAACCTTAGCAGACCTGTGGAAAACAAATATGTAAGATGTTATGAAAATTACAATGGCAATGTATTGAATGTTAATTATATCCAAAGGAAAAGCCAGTATTCCAACAATAGCAGAATGTTCACGAAGGGAAAAACAAAAGCAGTATTAGAAAGCAATTATTTCTGACAAGATCAATGAGAATCCAAAGCTAAAAAGCATTACAGAAGTATATAATTGTCCCCAAGTTAGTGTTATGAATCTAGGATGTTTGGAAATAAGCTTATACTTCAAGTAAACTTATTAAAATCAGAGCTTGAAATTCATACTGAGGACAGCCAGATAACTTAAACACAATACTGACATCATTCCCAAGACATGTTTTTCATGATTTAACATGGACTTTTTGTTCCCTTTCCCTCTAATACAGCAGTGCTTTAGGAACATGCACTGAGGTTGCTTAATAATTTAAGTAGTTTTTCCTTGCCTAGAAACAGTGAGTGTTCTTACACCTCCAGCATGAATTATAAATTCCACAGCTTTATGATATATATATAAAGTGCAGTCATTAGGAGGTTGAAGACCTGGGGAAATCTAAATCTTCTGCTGGGCTTGTAGAGAAGACCTCACCCCCTAACAGACCCCCACAGCAAATTTAATTTGGAAGTAAGGGTCTGCTGATACTGGTGGTAATATCTAGTCATATTCAGACATTATACCAGAGAAAATCTTCACGACTGGGCTGGTAAAAGCAGTATAAATTGATGGCAATATCCCTGCAGCTGGAGAATTGAGCTGTGTTGCTCTTAGAAATAATTCTGCTGGTTGTAGGCCTTGGTACACCTAACACTGTCTTGAGTTGCAAATGGTCAGAGACCAGCACGGTGCTCACCATTCCCATGCTTGTTCTCACCCTTGTCCTGGACAGGCAGTATCACTGTCTCAAAAGCTGTGATGGCAGCACCACAACTCAGGAAAATCCCATGTTCAAGAGTAAACTAGTTGAGCTCAGTAGCAAAGGCTCAGTCGGGTCCAGCTAAAAGCACAGAGCCAACAGCCAGCCTCACCATCAGCAGGGAGAGGTGAAAGTGCCCCCACCATGATGAGCAAAGCAGTCCTTTAAGACCACCCCAATCCTCACCAAGTCTTATCCTCCCTTAAACTGGGATCTAACAACACAACTCTTGCACTACCTTCTGTCTCCATCTTCTCAGCAACCAGTCCCAGATGGTCTCCTTCCAGCCTTACATGGATCACCCTACACGTAGCCCCTTGGCCACCAGAGGAGAGCACAGTTTTGCCCTGGCCCCTGCAGCCTCCGGGCACTGACCAACGCCTCAGCAAGGCCTCCATGTAGAGCAGACCTCTTGCTTTTGGATTCTGCTGAAGGCTTTCCTTTCTTTGACTAGTAGAAGCCTGCCTGTTGTTTGGTTTAAAATGTGAGTAAAGCAAATTATGGTCTTCTTTTTAGCACTCATTTCCACAGTGCTGGCTCTCAAAATGTAAACAATTGGGCTACCACAATCCATTCTGTCCTTCACCCTGACACCCAGGACAACCCCCTAATTTTTTTTTGTTTTTTATTGGAATGAGAGTTCTAAGATCCATTTTAGTTATTTTTACATTTAAATACGTTTGTATTTAATGATTATTTTTCTTTTTATGAATTCCTATTTCCATAGTGAAGATCCTTGCAGTTCAGAATGCTCAATCATCCCAACCACATCCAACCACATTACCTAACCCATCTTTTAGGAAGCAGCAATTATTATTGCCATGGAAAAATAGTCAAATGCAGTGTTTCAAAATTTTTTATCTCTGACATATTGCATCCTCCATTACAAGATATCACATTTGTGCTTATCCTGGTCACAGTTCAAGACTACTGACACTGTACTGCTGCATCCCTTGCACCCAACACTACAGTAATGGAATGAGGTATTGTCCAGATACCCGTCACTTAAATGAATAAAATTCAAAGGTAAAAAATGAGCAGTAAGGAACAAGGGGAGGCATTCTGGGCTCTCTTCCTGATGCACATGTACCCTGGCATGACTGGATCTAGTCCAGATTTTCCCAGTGTCTCTGTAGCTAGATGTTTCCTCTGTGTGGTAGGCCAGCCCAAGTCAGAAATTTACCAAAACCACCCACACGTTAGCAGAAGTGACTGAAAATAACCCCTGAAACATAACAAATGCTAATAATAAAAAAGTATCTACCTGTGTAATGACAGTAACAGGAACAGCTCAGAGGGTTCAGTTTTCCAAGTAATTCAGCTGGACACAGACCCTGAAGTGTGCAAAGTCTTTACAGAAGTAGTTCCCTGACTGAAGTCCAGCCTCCTGCAATTTTTGGTTTGTAGTTGATAGCAAACTGTGAAGGTTTTGTCACACTAAGACTTCTATAAAGACTTCCTCTATGTGAATTTTCCTTCCTCTAATACTGCTTGAATTAATTCTGCAGCCTTTCCTTCAGTTCAGGCAGAATCTCTCCATTTTGGACATCCCTGAAACTGTCACTTAGTAAATTCACATTTGAGATCCTTGAAACCTTTGCCATGTTTCACTAAAATCAGCCCCAAAGCATTAAAGTTCAGGTAGGGAAGGTGAACACAGTTTGGGTGGGCAAGAAGCACACATGTATGCACAAAGTAGTTTGAAAAGGTTTGCTTCCTTTGAAAACTTATTTCAGAAGGTTCTTTTAGTTTTTCTGTCATCCTGTTTCATGGGGAAACTCCGGCTCCTTGCGATGGGTCTGGCATTTATTTTGAATTTGGAAGTTGCCGCCTTTATTGATGTCTCCTGACTAAATTTGGTGGCCAGTGCAGCAGCGAGCTGAAGCGTTTGCAGGATCCCTCATGGGCTGCTCGCTTTGATTTTTTTTTTTTTTTTTTTTTTGGTCTTAAGTTCCTATTAACNTTTTAGTTTTTGTTTTACGCTGCACCAGCCCAAAAAATAAATGCATGGCATAATCTCATGGAGGTGCTAATCACACCACACCAGAACACCGGTGTGTTCACTGGGGGACACCTCCCAGGCGCCTTCCGTCTCTGAGGGGCTTTTTCCCCACAGGATGAGTGTGAGACAAAACCAAACCCCAACTCTTGCACAGCTGCAAAGGCTCGACTCTTCCTTGTTTTCTCCTCACACGCAGACCAGCTCGGCAGCAGGGGCTCTTACCGCGGGTGCCGGGGCGATGCCGGGTGTGTGTGTGGGTGTTCAGGGGAGGATATGGGTGGGCCCCAGGGCCAGCGGAGCCCTGCGGCCGCGGCAGCCAGAGACGGCCCTGCGCTTCCGTCCGGGCGGCGGCGGCGG